>JAVJIF010011445.1:0-179234 GCA_038442645.1 Agave tequilana
ATTCCTCCTGAGACCACCCAAGTGATAACAAAGTTTATTGAAGTCACCTTTATGACTACGGAGTTTACTAATGTATCATCTAAAGAAAGTACTCTGATTTCCCCCAATTTACCCATGTGATTATGAGGATTGCTGAAGACCTCCCGAACAGACTACCACCAATGCTGATATCCAAAACGTCATTAATTTAGTCCCAGAGTTAGTCCTTCCTAACTTACCACACCATAGGATGGATCTTATCATGTATATTAAACTTAAAAGGCAGCTGATGAGTTATCACTAGAGATCAACAACAGTATTTTGTCCCAATAAACATTCATTTCTATGAGGAAAGTCTGGAGTAATATAGTGACAAAGGGTGTAGGTCAGACAAGGATGTTGTCATATCTGATCGATTTATATCCAAAATTTTTAAGGATACAGTTATGATAGAACAGATGACACTTCACAGATTATCAACTTTTCTTCCATTACTATTAAATTAAGGTTCATCTCCTCTGCCTCTAACTGTTTACATAACTTTTCATCTTCACTGTCAAAAACAGGTAAACTATCACATATTTTTAGGATCATCCCTCTAATATCCCTTTTGATCGAGGTCATGTATATTATTGATCCAATGATTAGAGTGCTTAAAACATGTAATATACAATAAGGAGTCAAAATTTTTCTAACTATCTTTAGAAGACTCTTTTAGCAATTGATAGACACTAAGTTAAGTTCTCTACTGTACTTTATTATAGAATTTCTTAGTCTACATTTAGGCCTAAACATTTGAGTATGCATCATATTTGCCACACACATGCAAGTTCTACACATGAAAAATCAGTGATATATTTGAACAAGCAACGCTAACTATAAGTTATGGTCTGACATTAGGAAGGAATTTAAAACTTTTAGTGTTGACATTTTGTGATGGTTCGGATCAGTCTGAAATGATTTTCCCAGGAAACTGTTAAAAGATTTGCATGTTTGTAGTGTTGAATTTTTCAAAATCTTAAAAGAATTTAAATTACAATATTTATGTTATAAATTTTGCATCATTTCTATTTTCAATATTAAGACTAAGTAATTTACAAGGTCTTGATTATCTATAAACAATCCACTGGTTGATGAGCTTTACCCTGAGCCAATTTTGAGAGCCCTTCACTTCTCCACTTTCAGATATTCATCCTCTACAGTAGAGAAAATTGATAACATTTTAGATGAATTTATATTGCAACTTGACTAATAATTTTAAGATGCAAGAAACAAACTTACAGCAGTAAGAGAGCAGTTCTGCAGTTTACTAGACGGGTCGAGTTCTCTCTCATCTGGGGAGAATTGATGGGGACATCTTAGCTCTAAATTGTATTGTATTTTAGTTTTTATTTCATTTATTTGTGTTGTATTTTTTTGATGTGTTTTATTTAGTAGTTGGGTGAAGTAGAGGGTAGTTGTGTGAAGTATTGGGTAGTTATTACTTGTGATAGTGGGTAGTTGGTATTTAAGAAGTGTAGCCTATATAAGGCAATTGTTTTTAATGAAGAAAATGAAAATCTTTGATCTTCCGTGAACTCTTTCTTGTCTTCATCTCCTCTTTCCTCCTCGCTCTAATGAATGATTAATCAAAATGAAAATCTTTGTCTTTTCTTTCTGGATGATCTCCTTCCTTACTCTACTCTGATTACCCTCGTCAACACCAAGTCCTAACAATGCCACAGCCTCCGCTTTGCTGATCTTTTTTTTGTTGCCTGATTCTTCTCGTCGTCGTCATTTTCAAGTGTCTCGGCCATCCGAGCGTCATCCAACACTAGCACTTGGCAACAATCTTCCCTCTGTTCTGCATATGATCACGAGTCCAAAGATCTGCGCCATCGCTCGTGTGTAAGCATCTCCCTCTAAGACTTTCAACACACTCTGATCAGCATCGTCTCTCTCATATGCAACGTTCAACAATAATAGAAACATCAGCAATATTACAGCAACAAGTCACATCAGTGAGCCTTATTCAGCAAATTGAGTTATTAGTTAGTTACATCACTTGATTTATCTGAAATATTATCATTATTGTCCGCTTCCCACTATATGGTGAGATGTGTGAATCTGTTAACTTGTGAATTGCTTGTCTTAATATTACGAGAGAATTGTCGCAATCATGCATGATTATTGTTTTTAATTTCGTTAAGATTAGAAATGTTTAAAGCTACACTTGCAATCTTGTTTAAATACATTTGCAACACTGCTAGTTTTGAGTTGTTTTCCTGTCTGAAGAAAAGTAACTAGTTTGATTATATGACTGATTCCCTACATGGCACGCATCCACCGTTTCACATTAGTTATGTACCTGATTTTTGCTCATAAAATCAGATCTACTGGGGACAACTTGTGTTAGCCTAATAATTCTATCGTATGATTTTATTTATTACAGTTGAAGGTAGATCCATAATTTGAAGAGGCCAAGCACTTATAAGAAGTGGTGTGTTTGGTAGCCATGACTACAACCCTCTCCCAGACTCGTTGGAAGGGAATTCTGGTTACGGGCGTGGAGATTATTTCCTAGTTGCTCAGAACTTCCCAAGCTACATGGATGCCCAGGCCAGAGTGGATGAAGCGTACAAGCAAGTTGCCCCACACATTTGAATTGTTCGTTTAATTCCTTGAGTAACCACTCCAATGCTTTTCTATGAATGCATCTGACTGTTATTCTGGACTGTCAGTATTAGACATGAGGAATCGTTGGACAGTCTATTAGAGTTTCATAATTTCAACATACGAAAGGGGGGAAAAAAAAGAAATTGAAGAAGGCAATGATCCTTCTCCTCTACGGTACAATAGAATGAGAGTATTACAGATGTATTGTTACATAGAGCTGAGAACATCTAGGTTTTCCACAGGGATAAATATCCCTTGTGCTTGTTCCTTGAAGCTACTTGGCCAAACCAGTTTTTATGTACTACCTTCTGCTTGGTGGGTAGTCTTCTACATTATTGTTTTTTATGTACTTGTTTCTTGAAGCCACTTAGTGCCAGTTTTTTTTCTCATCCTGACTCTTGGTATCTAATAGCTTCCAAGCGCATTTTGTCACTACTTGTCTTGTTAAGTTGCTCGATTCTTCTTTGCCAATTTTTCGCTGTATCTTCTATATTTTGCAGATTGAGGGACCTGAAACTTACTACCTTTTCTTACGAATGGTCTGTGCCTATTTCCAGGATAGAAGAAATGGCTGAAGATGTCCATTATAAGCACTGCAGCAAGTGGCAAAATTCTGCAGTGTGACGGAACAATTGCTCGGCACGCAGAGGAAATATTGGGAATAAAACCGTGCCCTGGCGGCATAGCTTCTTCAAGGACTTGTTGCGATTGCCCCCCCCAATAATGAGGCTGCGTCTCAGAAATCACCATCTTATGTCTATGTAATAAGCAGAAAATTGTTGTAATACATTTCGGGAATAAATATCTATAGGAATCGGCAGTTGAGCTTTACACATCTCTGGACTTCACCTGCGCGCCTTCGTAACCAACTTCCTATCATGTTGTTTACACTGAGGAAAGATGCTCCCTTATCTGCAGTGCGAGTTGAAAAGAGCTGCAATAAACAGCAGGCAAGTTTCTGCTGCCACTTTGTAAGCTAACCAACATTTTTCTATCCATAAAAGTTAAAAACTTTGGAATTGTCCATGCAGCAAAACTAGCTATCAACAAAATGGCTCATTCAATACCACCACACATCACCTCATAGAAAACTAAGCTGCAGAGCAATTCTGTGAGGAATGGTAAATACTTCAATTAACATTAAAAGTCTCTAGTCTAGCATGCTTCCCGTTTAACATAGGCGTGTAGCATAGCAATTGAACTCATCTGAAATTCAGGCTCATGCCCATTATTTCAACAACTAAAATCTATATATCTATCAGGGAGTGCACACAGCGATTCCCCATTAAACTCCTCATTAACCAGACCTCACAGGAGAACTCGAAACAGATCTCAATCCCCCGCTGTGACTGTGAGCATAGCTCTCTCTAGAGTACCTCCTCTTGCTTTGTCCTGGTGATGGGCTGCATGATGAGGAGGGGCTCCTCTTCAATCTCCTCTCCGTTGGCGAATAGCTGCGACAGTAGCTCCTCCTTAATGATTTTTCCATACCCCAGGTGAGGCGCTTCTCGAATGGCTTGTCCTTGCTCTCTTCCTCACCTGAGGTGACACACTGCGCGAGTAGCTCCTCCTCGATCTTCTTGGCCTGGGTGAAACACTCGGGGAGTAGTTCCTCCATGATCTCCTCGCTACTGGAGAAATACTTCGCCTTGGTGATAAGCTGGGTGAAACAGACCGCCGATGTAGGTGATAGTAGGGCGAAACTGAGCGTGCGGGAGAGTAGGACCTCGAGTCACAGGAGTAGGATCGGCGTCTCCTTCCAATTGGTGACCGGCTGTGGCGACTATATGGGGACCTGGACCAGGATCGGGAACTGCACCTTCTGTTGTAGTAAGGAGAGTCTGACCGAGACCTGTGCCTCCTGTAGTAGTAAGGAGAGTATGACCGGGACCTGTGCCTCCTGTAGTAGTGGTAAGGAGAGTATGACCGGGACCTGTGCCTCCTGTAATAAGGAGTGTACGACCTGTCCCCTCCGGAGGAATAGCCTAGTGAGCTGTAGCGATTCCTGTGGTAGGGGGAATAGCTGGGAGAACGACCCCGTCCTTTTCCAGAAACATGTAAGCAATTAGCACATACCACTGCCTAAAAAACTAATGCTTACACAGTAGCAACATTCTATGAAATGTTTGTGCTATTACCACTAGAAGCAGTGCAAATGTGTCGCACTGAAAATTCATTTTGCAGTTAATGCATGACACTTACATGCTCGCCTCATCTATAAAATTAACAGAAAAATAATAGGTATAGTTGGATCACATCTATGACAAGATGTGATATAGAGCTTACCATTGGCAGTTCTCAGACCCAGATACCGGCCTGGAGTTGGAGTTCGCCCACGTCGCCTTCTAGCCTGGCAGAAAAAAATAAAGGAGAAAAAATTCAATATGTGGAAATAAGATCAGTTCTAGAAACATAACAGATATATAGAGCAAATGGAGGCACAACAACCAACATAAATAACAATAAGAATCTAAGCAAACCTAAATCAAGCAACTAATAATTGTTCAAAAGAATGCAGGGCGTACAACCCTTGGGTTAGTCTGATATTTGCTTGATGAAGTGGTGTGATTTGAATGTTAAGGTTGAGGTAAGGCTTTTGAAGTTTGATGAAGAGCTGCTACACACAGCTATCCTGCTGCCAAAAAAAGCTTCATGCGAAAACATATCTCAAACTTAGTCGCAACAGCCAAATTAACGAAATTAAACAACAATATTTAATTCATGAACCGCCAATCCAATCCAGCTGATCAATGACTACAAACCAAAAGTGAGTCAATTTACCTTCTCAACAGTAATGACTCGACCTTCCAACACAGATCCATCAAGATACTTAATGCAACGATTGGCGTCCTCTACGGTGGCCATCGTCACAAAACCAAACCCACGGGATTCCCTTGTCCAAGGGTCCATTACAAGGTGGACATCAATCACCTGCAAATGGTCATCAAGAAAACAATACACTCCTGCTTAATTATCTCAGATAAAACATATATGATATATCACATGCGCCTACTATCATAGATCCTGAACTTGAAATTAACCATTTTGCATATTTTTAGCAACTAATGAAGCAGAGATCATGCTGAATGACAAGTGACTTGAAACTTAATCTTGAAACTTGATGTCTCCTACAAGTCGTTTAAGAAATCTAATGCAAAATCAGATAAGGTGCACAAAACAACGTTGTGAGTTGCTTTCAAAATCAATTGCAAGCATCACAATGCAAAAGAGCCAATTGCGACTAGATCATGAAAATTATGACAATTTTACAAGGTACTCTGAGCATTTCTTCAGATTTACTGTGGTACAAGGGAAATGGAAGACAAAGTAGTTCGGAAAACAATGGTGAACACTTTATGTTGATGTTTTTTTCTTTTTTAGAAAAAATGGTGAACCAATACAGCCCCCCATGTTTCATTAAAAGAATTAATGAAAACAGCCTCAACCTTGTACAAGAACCCTCGGTTCCCAGAAGTCAATTAACTGTGCACTTAATGTTGTTGTTAATGAAGTGTAGTAAAAAGTACAAAGCAATATTGAACAATATAGTAGGTGATGCAATATTTAATCCTGTTGAGATTTCAACAAATAATTATGCATACCTTTCCTTCACTATCAAAATGCTTCTCAAGTTCATTCTTTGTTATCCTGGAAGACAAACCAGTCACATACAAGTTGTTCCCAGGATTCTCCACATCACTGAAATCTTGACTCCTGGGCAAGTATGGAATTATAGCTATCTCAATAATGCTTTAAATAAATCTGACTAAAACAACGTCAAGTTCTAAAGCCAATATGAGTTGAAGATTAGTACCTTGAACGACTCCTGGACCTTGATAAGGACCTGGATGAAGATCTGCTCCGTCGATATGGTGAGCATGAAGGAGATCTATACCTATAAATTAAGAGATAAAACACAAAAGGCATAATGAAAAAACATGATGATTAAAACTTAAAGGAATTGGTTAATATCCAAAAAGGAAAACTCGAAAAGCTCACCTTGACCTTCTTGAATGTGACATCTTCTGAAACAACAGAGTAACAGAGCCCAGTTAAAACTCAGTCGGAAAAATTATAACATTTAAAGGACTCTCTAAATTAGCAGAGGAAAAATACTGCACATGAGACAAATTAAGTATTGTCTAAGACCCAGAGCCCTTCAAGAAAAATGAAGAGAAGAAAACAAGCAAACAGACAGACCGCAACAGATTCCCATTATAAGAGATAGAGCTTGGATACCGACTATGCAGTTTGTAATCTCAACTGTTGTTTTCAAGGAGTAAAAGTTCATACTTTTCCCACAAAATTAAGTTCATAATTCAAAGTTTTTGACTCGAATTTCCTATCAGAATTTATAAAAGCTATGAATCATATGTTAAGATTTGGTTCCTACTCAGTTCAGGATCTTAGTTGAGCCTTCGGATTCCTCATAAATATCTGAGATGAGAATAAGTTCTAGATCAGGAGTAATTGATTTTTTTTAAAAAAAATTTTCTTCTCCCTTGGGAGACTTCGAAGAGATTCAAATATTACGCTTGATTACTAGAAGTTTGATGCAAGGAATTACTCTGATAAATCACGAAATTGCAAATATTGGTCCTATAGAGCACGAATAGCACTGATAGTGATATATTTTGGTTGAAGAATTGATTATCTAATCAATTTAATAAATTTTGGAACCAAAATGTTCATACAATCCAAATAAACTCGTCACTATAACCAAAGGAAAAAAAATTTGTTTCAATAAACTGGCCATCATCACAATAAAATCCACAAGAGAAGAGATCCATATAATCGACAAATATATAAAATTAAACTGCTAAGGTGAAATCTTACCGTTTGAGTTGCAGATGAAGACGATCTCTCGCTTGTTCAGTCTCAGCTTCGTTTTTCTTCCTTTCCCCTTTTTTCCCCCTCCTATAACTTTCCCAGCCCGGTGAAGAACTTGCGAAAGCAAAGCAAGGGGAAAACGGAAATTATAGACGAAGCGGAGAAGAAGGGAGAAGCTTCTGGAGAGAAGCGGACGTGAGAACCGGTTACAATCCAATTGAGAGAAGTTTTCGGGTGCGCGCCACAGAAGGCCGGGCGCGTGGCAAGAGCCCGAACCACAATGACAAAAAGCTAGTTGGACGCGTCAAAATCACTTTAGACGCGTCATAATGTTGGCTCTATTGGATTCGTTTGTTGGGATGCGAACGGGCCGCATCGAACTGGTCGGACAAAGGCCCGGGCCCGCCCCAAAAAATGGGTGGCCTGATCCGGCCCGGGCCGATCCCCCTTGGGCGGACGGGGACGACCTAAGGTCCCAGTCGCGTGGGGCCGGGTGGGGTTGGGCCGGCTCGGCCCCGGTTTTATTAAAAAAATAGAAAAAGCTGATAAATAGGTTTGAATTTCTTTTTCCAAGTTCTGCGTCAAGCTTCATGTGAGACGTGGGTTTCGATCTCTGCGTCTTGGCATTGCATAGGTGATTGAGGCGCGGCTTTCAAGCTCTGCGTCTAGGTCATTGCAGTGATGTTGAGACGCGGGTTTCAACCTTTGCGTCTTGGTGTTGTATTAGTGGCTATGATTAACCTTGTGTCTGAAGTTTGGGCTCTGCTTTCTGACGACTTGTCCCAGTGATTTTTGAACAGTCTATAGAATCCCCTCTAAAGTTTTCGATATTCCGTGGTTAACTGGGATAGATTTCGAAGTACTTTGGACTTTGGTTGAATTCATACTTTTCATGATTGGTCCGATAATCATTTGAGATGCTCTGAACTTGATCCTGTCTGAAATGTGGTCTTCGTGAGTGTACTGTAAAACCCTTGAAACCAGCAGAGATGGTCGTCGTGAGTGTCTGGATAGGCAGTCCAGACCTCCTCAATGTTTAGATGGTTGTTGGTGTACTGTTGAACCGGGGATAAACAATCATCTATTTGTGTCAGTGTACTATTGAACTGATTGTAGAAGTAAAGACTGAATGCAAGTCTTATAGACGCAGAGGTCATATTGCCTTAGGAACGTAGACCTCATTTGAAGCGGAGACGCATCCCTTACTTTGCTGAAGAGGACGCGGCTTTCGAAGTGAAGACGCTGTCTTTGAGTGAAGATGCAGTTCTCACTTTGTTGAATGGACGCAACTCTCACTTTGCTGAATGGACGTAGCTCTCATTTTGCTGAAGAGACGCGACTTTTGGAGGGACGCGGCTTTGTTAAATGCAAGACCCGCGTTCTAGGCGCGTTGCCACGTGTCTGGCAGAGTTGAGGGGACGTTTTTCCTTAACGCACGAAATTCGCGTTCCTTCAAGATGCGTGCCATGCGTCACGCGAAGATTGGGCCTCAAGACATGCGCCGCGTATCTCTGCAGAGCACAGTGTTTATAAAAAGACAACAGTCTTTTAAGAGTCATCATTAGACTCTTCTTCTTCTCCGCTGGGCCTTGTGTCGAGAATTAAGAAAAGCTTAAAGCTTTCCACTTTCTTTCATCTTCAACACCGATTTTATGGTTAAAATGGCACCACAGGCAAAACATGTTGCCTCGTCCTCGAGCGCTGTCGCTCCAGAGGCTCAAATGGGCGGTCTCTCCACACAGGAGGCCCCCATTTCAGGTAATAAAACCATCTGAACTAGTTTCCACTATTAAAGGGGTTGAAGAGTTTCTTAACTCTTAAGTCTCTTCTGAAATTTGAATCGCCAACGCGAGGCTTATGCCCGTGTTTGATTTTCAGACGCGGCTCTTGTACTAGTAGGCAAGGTGCGGGTTTGATAACTTCCGCGTCTTTACCTCATTAGCTTGGGTCTACGTCTGAACGCGAGCTTCGTTGAGCCTTACATTTTGATCTCAATACTCAGAATTTCTCTAAGTGAGGAAAGTTCAGATGCAGACTTCATGTAATCCTCACGTCTTTAAGACCAGACGCGGGTTTCACTAAGTCTCGCGTCTGAGTCCAACACTTAGAGAAATTTCTAAGTTATGAATTTTAAAACATGGGCTTCATGCGAGCCTCGCGTCTTGAGCTTAGACGCAGATTTTCCTGGTTTCTGCGTTTGGATTCATTCTCGCGTTTGAGTTTCAAACACTTAGCCATTTTTTTTAGATTTCTGAGTATGTGTTGTCCTCTTTGTAGTGTGATATTTTTCTAACCCTTTGTCCAAGAAATGCCACTTTGGGCATATAGGTGGAGCTGATCCGAATTTGACCTTTGTGCTCTAGAGGACTGCTCCTGTGACTACTGGTGAGTCAAAGGAGCGAAAGGATAGGATCAACAAGGCCAATATGCTGACCCTTTGGGAGATCATTTCTGATGGGCTACGAATTCCCGCGCTCTGCTGAGGAAACCTGGCTTCTTCTTTGGTGACGCCATCACTGAGAAAGATAGGATCTCGTGTGACGGAGGCTATAAGTGGCTCCGCCAGATAGGGGACAGAAGGTTTTCCTTCCCAACATGGAGAGGATGTACCCCTTGTCAGCACAAGTCGGTACACCGCGCGATGGAGTGGGATCCTTCCAGATTTATTTTTGGCATGTCCCTCGGCAAATTTGGTGCTAAAGAAGTATACCCTACTGGCCACGGAAAAGATGCATTCGGTTTATTTCTCGGGTTAGTCAGGGCTGAGTATCCAAAAGGAGAAAACCTTCGGTTAGCCACCACCTTCATCAATCAATTCATGAAGGTGAGGAGTGATTTTCCCGCTGACTTTCATCCGTCCGGGTGGGTCCACTCTACCGACAAGTCATGGTGGAGCAGGATGGTTGGATTTGTTCCTACTGAGCTCAGGGATTTTGCGACGCCCGATCCAGCGGGTACGGAGACGTCACTGCGACGTATATACGTAGGTCGGAGATACCCTCACGTATATACGCTAAGCATCAGTATAGGTAAGAATCAGAGTACGGAAGCACAGTGGTAATATACATTCCAATAGAAAAGTAAAAGCACATGGTTATCACAGAGATTGATATAATATTACAGTAATATTATATCACCAGAAAATACAAAAGTACATCATATGAAGAGATATACAAAAGCTGAGAGGTGCTCACGAGCAGCAAGAGGGATCTCGAGAACCAAGCAGGAGAGGAACTGGGAGGAAGAGCTGCGGCGATAATTCAAGCTTCTGCTGCGCTCCGATCGTCATGGAAGGATCCGCTGTGTATTCTGATCAGCTACAGTAAGGCACCAAGGTCCGGTTTCTAGGATCTGGACATGAGAATTAAGGTTGTCAGACGCAACCCTGCCAGTACATATAGTAAAGCCAAATGGCGTGCATAACAGGTACACGTGTACATGATCAAGTGATGTGGTCTAAGTATGCAGGTACAAGTAATAACAAATAACATAAGGGAATTTAAAGGAACGATAGTAAATCATGTATATCGATGAATCTGAAACTGAAAACATGCATAGAAGGCAGTATGAAGAGCATATGTACATATAAACATGCGGTAAATAAGTTAAACATGCGATAAATACAAGGATGGACAAAACTAGTTGTACAAGCTCAGATTATGGATTCACGGGACAGATACGTCAAGGGGATAAACCAAATAAGAAAACCCTCATCTATATACCACATATCTCATGTCACCATCATCTGGGTTTTATATAACTTGAGTTGCCCTAAGAGTAACAGAGCTATAGTGTGTCTAGAGTAATCATCATATATCATAAAGTAAAGTGTCAACTCAAGGCTTTACACTATAACTGGAGAACACAAAGGTGTTACATTTTAAGTTATTCAATAATAACAATCAGTACTGTTTGATATTTCAATCGCCTCCCTACCAGCGCCTCACATCACCGATAGTCCATACAAGAGTTCGTACTCTGTAGAACTTACCCGGGTCTGATATGTGAGTACCAGGACCCGAACAAAGGAGAGACCAAATATCACACGTTCCTAATATTATTACTGTTAGTGTTTTATGTTATTCATCCGATTCATATGCTTTTGTATGTGCTACTGGCACACTTACATCCACTTATGAATAAGATGAGTTATTATTTGGAAACTGATAAATCTGATGGCTCATATTTATAGTGGGTCCCGTCTCTGCCTGGGACTAGCTCAGGAGTACAGGCTACTACTTCCGGGGACTTATCATTACGCGTCCCACACGACACTTCAGATTCAGGCTACTGCTTCTGGGACTTATCATTGCGCGCCCCACATAACACTTCAGAAATATCACCATTATAAATATGACATCATACCGGTTTCCATTAGTTTTTCCCACCCCAGTGTAAGTTGAGTATTTTATTATATATATTGCCTAAAGATAATATCCACAAGTGTATACAGTAATCCAATAACCACGATTATTCAAGTACAGGGATTAACAGGAGTATAATATCACGAGTCACCCTTTTCAGGGGTTCACGAATACAGAAGTTCAGGAGTACAGGAGTTCAGGAGTACCAAGTATCTGGTAACAGTATAATAATCATGTCAAGTCCCTGTAAAAGTAATAGTCATGATATGCAATATAATACATATGCCATAATATCAGGTCAAGTGTACTAGTACCGGGTGATACCATGTCAAGTGTCAAGTGTTATTATATCAGGTGCCAGGTATCAGGCGATAAGTATAGCATGGCAAGTACCGGTATCAGATATCAAGTAATAGTATAGCATGGCAAGTACCGGTATTAGATATCAAGTAATAAGCATAGCATGACAAGTACCGGTATCAGATATCAAATAATTAGTATAGCATGGCAAGTACGGTGTATACATATCAGGGTCAGGTAACTAATATATCGGTGAGAGTTGCAACATCAAATACTAAGTATCAACCGTCACGTAACATGGTACAGGAGAACGACATAAACATTTCAAACTCTTCACAACTTATAATAAATTTATCTATTAATTAGCCATGCGAAGCCGAGTGAAGCGGGAGCAGATCTAGGCATACCGGGTATCATACCAGTTCGATAAGGTATAATAACGACCGATAGCTATTTATAAAATATGATAAATTTAGAAATCATTTATATAACATATACCAACTTGCATAAAGAGACATCATATATTAAAAGCCAGATAATAATTATTAGACATGAAATGATGGTAATAAAGCAAGAAATGTCAAAGAAATGTACTCGCCTAATACCGGGAGGAAATACTGGGTTAAAGTCCGAGAAGTTCGAAACCCATGCGAGCAAGCCACTAGCCGATATTTATATATTAAAATATATAATATAAATGAAAGAGGAGAGAGAGGAGAGAGAAAGTTATAGGAAGGAGGGAGAGAGAGAAAATAGGATATTTTTAGAAAGGAATTAGGAATTAAAAGGGGAGGGGTATTGATTGTAAATATGGGGAAGTAATTTGGGAATGAGGGGATGGGTATTTTAGGGATGTGAAAATGTGGGTTTATTTAGGGAAAAGAAAGAGAAAAGAAAGAAAGAATAAAGAAGGAAAGAAGAAAGAAACAAAGAAAGGAAAATGTAGGGGAGTGGGGGGCGGCCGGCCATCGCTGGCGGCGCATCGCCGGAGGTGGGGGCGGGCGGCTGGCCCGGGGATAGAGAGGTGGGGGTTGGTATGTGTTGGTGTTTTTGGTAGTTTGGAGTTGGTGGACGAGTTTGGTGGTGATAATTGGTGGTGGTGGTGGTTATGGTGGTTGTGGTGGTTGTTGGAGGTGGTGGTGAGTTAGAGGAGGAGGAGGAGGTGATGATGGGGTGGTGGGAGTGGTGGATTTGATGGAGATGGTGGTGAATTTTAGAGGAGGAAGGGAGGTGGTGGTGATGAGTTTGTTTGAAATTGGAGGTGGAGGAGTAGTGGTTGAATGAAAAAGAGGTGGTGGAGTGGAGAGGGGGTGTGGGGGAGTGGACGCCGGCAGCTAGGGAGGGCGAGGCGGCGGTGGGATGTTGGAGAAGATGGGTTTGATTTTGAAGGAGATGGAATTTATTTGAATTTGAAATGAAAAGGAAAAGGAAGAAAGAAGGTTAAATAGAGAAGGAGAAGGAAAAAGAAATGATGAATGGGAAGGGGAGAGGGGCTGCAGTAGAAGCTGCTGCAGGCGGCGGGAGCAGGGGATGGGGAAGTCAAAGGGGAAGAAAAGAAAAGAAAGAAAAAGAAAGAAAATAAAGGAAAAGGAGAAAAATAAGGAAAAGAGAAAAAATAGTAAAAATTTTATATTAAATAATTAATTTATTAAGATATCTGAGAGTATAAAGTAGGGGAGTAGGGAAGGAAAAAGAAAGAAAAGAAATTATCGGTAAATAATATTATTATTTTAATAAGGCGAAAATTCGACTGTTTCAGAAACGTTCCAAAAAATTCTCAAAATAGAAAATATTATTTTAAGATGCTCGGTGAAATTGAATTCGAGAAATTTGATCTAGTTTTCAATTTAAAAATCTTGAAATCTTCGACGGTACCGGCCGACACCAGAATCGGTAAATTTAGAAAAATACTAAAAAAGTATTTAGATATAAAATGAAATTTTAAGAAGTAATGTGAAAGCTGTATTAAAAATTCATTCCCGTTTGAAAACTAAAAATCCGAGAATCAGTCAGCGATGCCGACCGACACCAGTTTTAGAGATTTATATAGAAAAATTCTGAAAAATTTAAAAAATTATGAAATATCTAAAATATTAGAAAACAATGTCTTAAACTGAAATTGATTAAATCGGACTATCAGAAAGGTCAAATTGAACTACAGGCTGGCATCGGGTTCCCGGTCCGGGTCAGGGCTGACTCTAGGTCTGAGAATCCAGATCCGACACACAATAATATAAGTAATCACAACTCAAAAGCAAATAATAAAAGAAAATTGAATTAATACGGTCAAAACAATTTGGGATACGTATCTGGGTACGTATCTCGGAACGGGGTGCTACAGATTTGCTGACACAAGTGGGTTTATACCGTTCGGTTAAGGCCGCGCAGTATGGCCTCCCGCAGAGATCCCACAACTTTTATAGCATCTTGGAGCGTTACAATCCCCTGACGGGCACATTTTTTACTCGAAGTTTCGGGGCTAGTAATGAGAGATGCCCTTATGAAGAGTACGTCTGGACCTCTGAGGAGCTTCACCTCTTGAGGAAAGAAGATCCTCAGGTGTAGGAGACATATTGGGAAGTGCTGTGCCACTTTCATATCTACGGGCAACTATCCACCTGGAGGAACAGGGGTATTAAGCAGATGTCCTGGGCGAGCTATCTGTTCTATAATATAAATGAAAAATCTAACCCAGTAACTAGTCTGGCCCCTTGCACTGTCGAAGAAATCACTGAGAGGATCAGTGCCTCCACAAGCTCCTACACCATCGAGTCGAATAAGGACACTTTCAAACCTGACACGGTTTTTGAAAGTTTTCACCACCAGGCCCGGATTCCTATCTCCGACCGGGCTCTATTGCAGGTTTCCTCATGCTGTGACTGAAGCGTTGTGTGGTACCAACGTTGCTGCACGAAGTAATCATTGCTGATGTGGTGTACCCGGCGGTCCTGCTAGCGCTCAGGAAGTCAATCTCTCTTCTCCCGGCGATGATAGCCGGGATCCAGAGCAGGCTGCAGGTGCTGGCCAAAAGCGTGTGCCAAGTGGAGGCCATTATAGACTCCCAGGGCAGGCCCGTGGTAGATTCGGAAGGAAGGCCAGAAGTGAGGACTCCTAACCCCAGAGTCGAGCTTCATATACGTACCTAATGGCCTGCTACGTCATGCATTGCCCTTCACTGATAACGACAGTGTCTCCCTCTGAAGGCTTCATTCCTTTCGTGCAGAAGCTGGAGAATTCGAGCTGGTCTCAGTACTATATGTACTTTGTTCAAAAATCTATTCTGAGTAGCTCAAATTATCAGCTCGACAGTTGCTTTCCTGAGATTTCTGGTGCGTTCTACGGGGATAAGTTTGCTGACCTTGCAGGACCAAATGACTTCACAAGGCTGTCATCTGGAGTCTTCTGGTGGTTGGACAACATTCGGCCTGGATATCTGATCTTCTGACAAGATGACTCATGTATGATCGAGCCTACATGCCAAGTCATTTTGCTCGGTAGTTTGGTTATGATCAATTATATGTCGGCAACCCTAACGCTGGACTCCGCTTTAGTGGCAACTTATTTAAGGTGCCCGGGCGTGGTAGTACAGTGTAGTTGGAGGGACGAGAGCTGTTTTCAGCCTGCCTCACAGGACACCCAATTGTCAACCAGTCTCAGTTTCTACATGTGGTACTTCCTTGCTAGCAGGGTGCCTGGTTTCAGAATAAATACCTCTTGCATCAAGAGTATCAAGGCGTCTTATAAAGCCAAGTTGGATTCCAAATAACGCGTGTGAGGTATGACCGAGTACCAGGAAGCTGAGAGAAAAACATGAGGGGAGTTACAGATGGAGCCCAGGAGGGAGGTCAGCCGAACAGGGGCCACATCTTTGGAGCCAGAGCCTCGAGTAATAGCAACCAAAGGATAGTCCACCAGAAGGAATCGGCAAGCTGTGGCCAAACGTCCTCGTGGTTCTACTTCCCAGGATGAGCCCAGCCCGAAGAAGGCAAGGAGAGGGTCTGAGGCTAGAGCTTCATTCCAGATGCCTGAAGTAGTTCCTCCTGGTGCTTAGGAGTAGGAGGAGGAAGAAGAAGAAGAGGAGGAGGCAGTCCTAACTCTTCGCTCCCGAGGTCTACGTAGTAGAGACCCTACGATCCTAGTAGAGGGAGAGCCTGCGAGCGAACCTATCATGGCCGAGGAGGTCGAACGACCTAAAATTGACTTGGTGGAGAGGGATAATGTTGAGATTCTGGGAGTCTCAACTCAGCCTGGATCTTCTTCAGCTCAAGAGGGAAGGGCGCAGATGCAACAGCCTGAGTCTCCTAACGTGTTGATGCCTACCTCGCGGATTGTGGAGCCCAACCCTACTATCAGGGTCCTTAGTGGTAAAGCCCCGATCGCTGAGACCTCCTGGGTCCAATTGTCGTCTTTGTCATCTGAAGGAATACGAATATTATTCCAGCGAGGAAGTCAACTTCGGCGATGAACCTGCTCTTCCTGATGCCAGCAAATTCTCGCATATATCAGAGGAAGAGATACAGGGGTACGTTCCTGCAATGGTTCCGCCGACAGGAGAGATTGTCACTACTGAGGGTATTTCTTCTATCCTCTTTCACTATTTCTCTATCAAGTTGGGAAGATATTTAACATTTTCTTTAATTTCTTCTACAGGGGTGGCTACGGTAGTGAAGCCACAACTTCTTCTCACATTGAGGAGATGATTCAGGAGCTGGCCCGATAGGAGGGCCTTGAAATTCCCGCTACCGGGATACCTCATGAGGGTGAAGGTTCACCTAGAAGGGGGGTGAATAGGTGAAGGCTAATCTAATGGTCACTTAATGCCAAATAATGCGGAAGCTAAAAGCAATTATGACCTAAACAAACTATTTAAACTAAACACCACGTATAACACAAGAGTGTTGCCGAATTCCCCGTGAAGGGCTCTGGACAAACTCCTCTAGATTCCCCTTGAATGGGTGAGGTGCCGCGTTGGCTCTCTTGGTTAAATACAAGTGTTAGCAAACAACTCAAGCAAGTATAACAATTTAAGCACACAAGTATATCAAGCATATAAATATAAACACTATAATTGAATGCAAGATATAGACAAGGAGATAGAGAGAGTGAGCAATCGCAAACACAAGTGATTTGTTTCGAGGTTCGAGCACCCTTGCTCTACATCCCCGCCTTCGATACACGAAGGATTTCCACTATGATCGATCCCAATGGATCACCCGGTGCCGCAACACCTATAACTCTCGGACTCCCTAGTCCGTACACACCGCAAGCCCACCAGCTCGCCGAGGCCGCACCTCAAACAATGGAGTTCGCATCCGATCCCGAAACACCGAGTCCACACTAGGACCCGAAACAAATGCGAACACACACGTCCGCCTCCTCAAAGAAACAAATGAAGTCTTTGGTGATCACAACACTTTGATCACCTAAAAACTATCTCACTACAACACTCCTATAAGATGAATAGCAATGGATGGCTCAAGTGTTTGTGTGAGAAAACTAGGAAAGAGATGGTGGAGGAAAACTCAAGAAATTCTCTTTTACACTCTTGGTAAAATCTTCCCTTTAGATAGGAAGTATTTGCTCTCAAATTTGTGGAGAAAAACCTCTGAAAAAGATTGGAAAAACTAGCTCAAAAACACTCTCCAAATCTTGGTGAAAACAATGATCAAACCCCCAAATTTATAGGCTGTCAAAAACTAGCCGTTGGGGTCTGTCAGACCTATCGGTCGACCGCCCGGTCGACCGCCAACGGTCAAAAATCAGACCGTTGGAGCCTCCGGTCGACCGCCCGGTCGACCCAAAAGAACAGAGAGCACTGCTCTCAGTTCTGGTCGACAGTGTCGGCAGACCGGCCATCTGCCAGGTCAAGGCGTGCACGTCTGTGCACGTCGGTCGACCGAGCCGGTCGACCGACTTCAGAGTTAGTCGACTAGCAAGGTAGTAAGTCGACTATCTGAAGCCTGAAAACAGTTTTTCTAGGATTTAAAACTAAGTCTTATGATTGAAATAAAATCCCATAAAATACTTAAAAATCTACAAAAATAGTTTTACCAATATACTTTGATAAACAAACATGCTTGCACAAAATCAAGACATGTTATAAAGGATTTGGACTATTTTTGTAATATGGAAATATTGGCTCAATTGAAAACTTGTATTTTCCAAAATCTTGTTTTTCCAAAACTCCTTTAAATAAAAACTAGATATTTTGAACTCATTAAAGCATAGCGTGTATGGATATGATCCACTACACAAATAAGATGAAATATCTAAGTTTTTGACATTAAGCTCTAAACTTTGTTTGGATTAAAACATGTATATAAGAAAATACCAAAAACCAAAATGTATTTTTCCAAAATGAAAGTCTTTTGTAAAAACTAAAAATCTTTTATGAAAACATATCTATCAAGAGTGTGTGTGTAAATGTATACTTGAGCAATCCACCAGCTACTCTATCCTTTACATTTTAACTAAAAACAAAAATCTTATAAAAACTAAATCTTATACCTAGACACAAGTCTTGATCTTGAAGTCTTCCCTTGAAGTCTTCTCATCATCTTGACTTGGTCCAAAACACGATCTAACGAGCTCGACTCCTCTTGAGTACTTGATGTGATCTTGATGCATAGGCTCGTGAATCAACCGGTGCTAGCTCCAAAATATGACTTTAAATCCTTTGTTGAAGCTCCACACCTACTAAGATCTTGATAACAAATCTGTCACTAATTAAACACAAGATCATTAGTAAACATAACTACATGAGTTGATCATCATCAAAACTAGAGCCAAAGGCCCATCAGAGGGTGCAACCGCCGAGATCAGGGAACCCTCATCCCGAAGTAGCTTGTCCAAAGACTTGCCGTCTTTAAATCCTCAACTTGGTCAGAGAATAAAGATGTGCCATATACTCTCTTTTTCATTATTATTACTGACATTAATGTTATGGTTACAGAGAGTACTGGGTAGTTCAAGTAGAGGATCTCACGACGAGCATTGGCGCAAAGGACAGTGCAGTTCAAACTTCGACCGGTGAACCAGTGCTGTGGAGTTTTTTGCTGCCCCTGTTACTGTGGAGGCTACCAAAAACCGTACTGGAGGTGTTGGCTTTGGCCTCAGCGTCGGAAGAGCCTGTTGTCGGCCTCATCCCTGAACAAGTTGAGTCCACTCCTGCTTCTGTAGGTATTACTCGTCCTGTCATAAAGAGGGGATCCGGGAGGGCATCGGCAGTGTCATCTCCGCCACCGATATCATGGAAGAACTAGTGCATCAAATGGTGCAATAATTTTTTGCCTCCATGAAGTCTTGCATTGAGTTGTTCCTTTCTGGAGGAAGTTCCTTCGAGTTTGCTCGGATACTTCCTGAGAATCAAATCGAGAACATCTGTCACACTGGAAGCCCTGCGCAAGCTAGGGCATATCTGATGCTAGTTGAACAGCTGGGGATATGCCTAAGGAAACTAAAGATTCTGGAAAAGGCTAGCTCGATGGATGAGGCTCGATTGATACTGGGTAAGCTCCTCACCGCTCAAGAATACGAGCGAAAAGAGATGGAGAAGCAAATGGCTGAAGAGGCTCGTCATCTCTACCACTTCCAAGCTGACTACCAAAGATTGGTTAACGATTTGAAGGAATCTGAGATCGTCATCCAAAGTGTGGAGCAAGTTATCACTACTGCTCAGGCTGCTATTACTAGGGCGCAAGCCTTGATTCAGGTCAATGAGCAGAAACTTGCTGTTATCAGAAAAAAGCTGGAAGAGCTATAACCGCCAAGACGCTGGTTCAATAAAACCTTGCTGCTCATTCCTCTACGTTGGAGTCTCTTCAGACACAGCTGGCTACGAAGAGATTCTTATTAGAGGAAGAGTTGCGGGTTCAAACTTTGGTGGAAGCCGTGAAGGCACGCCAGCAGGAGATGCAACGCCTTCGGGAACGGATCCATTATTTGGTGGAGTAGGATTATTAACCTTCTTCTCCTTTTTGTATTTCCTATTTTCCCATAATACTCTATTTGTCAAATAAGAGAGTGTTTGTATTACTTTTATCATTTTTGAGTCAAATAATAAAAGTTATCAAATTCTTGTCTCATCTTTATCCTTTCTTTGTCTTTGAGAGTTAGACGGACTCTTTGTTACCTGGATGAACTCAACTTTCATAGTCACAACCCTTGACTGTTTGTGGAAACGCAGTCCTCAATCGTTTTGTTAGGATACGACCATGAATGATAAACTCAGGCTACACTGAGTTTGTGATTGAGACGCGGCTCTCGTTTGTAGTGGAGACGCGGCTCTGAACTATTGATGGAAATGCGGGTCTGGCTCATCAAGAAAGATACGCGAATGATAAAGTCAGGTTGCACTGGGTTTATGATTGAGATGCGTCTCTCATTTGTAGTGGAGACGCGGCTCTAGACTGTTGATGTAAATACAGCTCTGGCTCACAAAGAGAGACGCGACTCTCAACTGTTTGGTGGGGGCGCGGCTTTGGCTCCTCAAGAGAGACGCGACTCTGGCCCTTTAAGAGGATTCGGCTCTGAAACGCAAACATGCGTTCCTCAATTTGATAAAGGGGACGCGGCCTTTAGCTTCGCGAAAGGACGCGGGCTTTAGGACGCAACTCTGAATTGTTGAGGAACGTGATCCTGGCTCGCTGAGGAGATGCGACTCTGGATCATTAAGAGGACGCGGCTCTGGATTACTTAGGAGACGCGGTTGTGGCTTCTTCAGTTAGACGAAAGGAATGCGGCCCTCAGGTTTGTGAAAGGTCATGGACATATGGATGCGACCTTTGAGTCTGTACAAGAATGCGAACTTCGGGATGCAGCCTTCAAGTCTTATGAAAGGACGCGGACTTCAGGACTCAGCATCCAAAGCATCCGTAATCTGTCTTAAAGATCTTGTTGGATCTTTTAATGCCAAGTCGGCGTTGACGGTTGGAGACTTGTATCATTGGTGTTTCCCAGAGTAACAATCCATGTGTCAGCTCTGCATTGGATTTGATATCTATTCGGGCATTAAGGCTGATGGCTTTGACTTTTATGCCATAAATTATAAGCTTTATGCCTTGCCTCTAAATAGGCCTCAGCCTCTTAACTGTCCTTTATCTAGACTGTTTTCCTTTGCGAGCCTGCGCTCTGAGGGGCTTTGTCTTGATTGTCTATCTTTCTTTCAAGGGCATGTGTTCTGATGAAGAACAAGAACTCAAAATTTTCATGCTTTCCTTCAATCTTCTTTGAAGATTATCACTATCAAGTGATTTTAAGATCAAAAAGTATTGCTTTAAGTGCCTTTATAAATGAAGTCCAACTTCTAAACCGTGCCTTGACAAATGAAGTCCAATCTTCTAGAGAATTCTTTCTTGGGTAGAAACTGTCTTTTGCCATGAAATACTTAGTCTCTCTAAAGTTCTATCTTCCCCGTCCATGAAGAGATTCTGTCTCTTGATTTCCTCTTGAGATTTGATAGACGTGCCCGTGTTCTGTAGACGCGCCTTTCAGACTTCTTGATGGAACGCGAGCTTATTGACTTCAAAATCTAAGTCTCAAGTTCTTCAGACGTGAGTGTGATAAACTCTGCATTGGATTTTGAAATGCGAGCTTTGTATATGAAGCTCGCGCTTGAGGTTCTTGACTTAGAGAATTTTAAGTCGTTTCTTTTGAGACTTTTGGATGCGAATATGACAAGCCCTGCGTCTCAGACGCGAGTATGGTGAACTCTGTGTCTTAAAATTACCTCAGGCAAATTTTAAGACCCGCGTCTGCGTTCTTGATTCATGCTTCGCGTCTCACATCTCAGACGCAAGTCTAAAATCAGACTGCGTTTGGATCCATATTCTTTACACCGATTAACTCCGCGTCTAGAGTTCATGACTTCAGTCTTACATTTGCGTCTCAGATTTTTTTGTTTATGTCTTTACAGAATTTTAACCTTTTAGTTTTTGTTCTTTACAGGTTCTGGTAGCCTCATGTCAGTCTTCTGCGTCTTTGCCAGGCTCATGGGAGAATATTTCGACCAGTCAGCTTGTTCGGTTGGCGAACACTTCGGGAAGTCAGAGCTCCTATCCATCAGCGCGCTTGGTTCATGGGAGAATATTTGGACCGGCCCGCTTGTTCGATTGGTGAGCACTCGGGGAGTCAGAGCTCCTATCCATAGGCGAGGAGGATCCGTGCGGTCTGGTATCTGTCAAGGTCTTATTGGACATGATGCGCCAGCGATGCCCCGGGTTCTTCATGGTCATAGTGGGTATGGTGTCTTTGAAGACCACGGGAAAGAGGACATCACCAGTAAGGTCTTGGATCCTCCCTTCACCAATCTTACTCAAATAAGTGACATCGACGAAAAATCTATGCTCACTGGATGACTTTCTGGTGGTGGAGATGCTCATTAAGCGAAGGTTACGGCCTTGTGAAGACCTTCACACAAGTTGGTCGGGTGGAATCATAATGCTCCCTTGCATTTTGACCTTGAGAAACACCATTGTTCTCAATTAACGATGAGTTTCTTTAATGTTTACATCATGCATCAAGATGTAACCAGCGCTCAATCGATCGACATTGAGCGACCATGATATAATCCAGTGAAGGAAGAAAAAGAAGCTTCTCTTTGGCGTTCTTCCAAACATCTTGGATTGGAGTTTTAACCAGAGGTGTAGTATTAACCTGTGTAGGTTCACCTAGAGGGGGGTGAATAGGTGATGGCTAATTTAATGGTCACTAAATGCCAAATAGTGCGGAAGTAAAAACTATTATGACCTAAACAAACTATTTAAACTAAACACCACGTATAAACACAAGAGTGTTGCCGAATTCCCCGTGAAGGGCTCTGGACAAACTCCTATAGATTCCCCTAGATAAGGGTTGAGGTGCCGCGTTGGCTCTCTTGGTTAAATACAAGTGTTAGCAAACAACCCAAGCATGTATATCAATTAAGCACACAAGTATATCATGCATATAAAGATAAACACAAGTAATAGCATGCAAGATATAAACAAGAGACAAGAGAGAGAGAGAGAGAGAGAGAGAGAGAGTGAGCAATCGCAAACACAAGGGATTTGTTTCGAGGTTCGAGCACACTTGCTCTACATCCCCGCCTTCGACACACGAAGGATTTCCACTATAATCGATCCCACCGGATCACTCCTCGGTGCCGCAACACCTACAACGAGTTCCCACTAGAACTCCTTGGACTCTCTCTAGTCCGTACACACCGCAAGCCCACCGGCTCGCTGAGGCCGCACTTCAAACAAAGAGTTCGCACCCGAACTCGAAACACCGAGTCCCCATTAGGACCCGAAACAATGCGAACACAACCGTCCGCCTCCTCAAAGGAACAAAGTAGAACTTTGGTGATCACAACTCTTGATCACCTAAAATCCTCTCACAACAAACTCCCTATAGGGTAGATATAGAAATGGATGGCTCAAGTGTATGTGTGAGAAAACAAGGAAAGAGATGATGGAGGAAAACTCAAAGAATCTCTTTTAACACTCTTGATAAAAACTCCCCTTTTGATTGGAAGTATTAGCTCTCAATTTAGTGGAGAAAACTCTTTAATGAAGTGGGAAAAACTGGCTCAAATTCCACTAAAAATCTTGGAGAAAAACAATGCCCAAACCCCCAAATTTATAGGCTCAGAAAAACTAGCCGTTAGGGTCTGACAGGCCTGTCGGTCGACCGTCCGGCCGACCGGCCAACGGTCATATTTCAGACCGTTTGAGCCAACGGTCGACCAGCCGGCCGACCGAGGCCAGGATACAGAGAGCAAGTCTCTCTGTCGGTCGGCGCCCGGCCGCCCGGGGCCTTTCCAGAGAGCAGAGCTCTCTGGACGGTCGACCCGGTCGGTCGGCCGGCCCTCCTGTCAGAACTGGCGTGCACGTCTGTGCACGTCGGTCGACCGTCCCGGTCGACCGGCTGAAGCTAGATCAGAAAACTTAGGGATTTAAAACTTGGTCTTTTTGGTTCAAATAAAATCCCATAAAATACTGAAAAATCTACAAAAATAGTTTACCAATATACTTTGATAAACAAACATACTTGCACAAAATCAAGACATGTTATAAAGATTGGAATATTTTTGTAAGTTGGAAATATTGGCTCAAATGAAAAACAGTATTTTCCAAAACTTGATTTTTCTAAAAACTTGTTTTCCAAAACTTCTCCAAATACAAAACAAGATATTTAAACAACTTTGAAAGCATAGAGTGTATGGATATGATCCACTACACAAACATGGTGAAATATCTATGTTTTTGACATTAAGCACTAAACAAGGTTTTGGTTATAACATAAAACTTGAATACCAAAAACCAAACATGTATTTTCTAAAATTGAAAATCTTTTGTAAAAACAAAACTATCAAGAGTGTGTGTATATGTACTTGAGCAATCCACCAACTACTCTATCCTTTACATTTTATCTAAAAACAAAATCTTATAAAACAAACCTAGACACAAGTCTTCATCTTCTTGAAGTCTTCACTTGAAGCCTTCTCATCTTCTTGACTTGGTCCAAACACGATCCAATGGCTCTTGAATCAAACCGTGCTAGCTCCAAAACTGACTTTAAATCCTTTGTTGAAGCTATGCCTCTACTAAGATCTTGATTATAAATCTGTCACTAATTAAATACAAGATCATTAGTACTATAACTACATGAGTTAATCATCATCAAAACTAAAGTGATGCGCCTTCGGGCCAACAATCTCCCCTTTTTGATGATGACAAAACTCATGAAGTTATATATGCATGGATTAAAGTAAAGCTTCAAGGAAGCTCCCCCTTAACTCATGCATAACACATAAACAAATAGATATGCAATAAAGCTCATAAACATGTATGCAAATGTATGGAGATAAAACATGCAAACTCAAGCATAAAACACATCAAATTCTTTTTCTCCTATTTGCAAAACAAAACATATATATGCATAAACAATCTTTTTCACAAAACATGCATATAAAACCAAAATCTTTCTCCCCTTTTTGTCAATCATCAACAAAGGGTTAAAGTAAACAAAATCATCAAAATTTTCTCCCCCTTTGTCCGAAACAAAGAACCAAAGAAGGGTATAAACAAATAAGTCAAGAAAAGGTTATATGCGATATACATTCATGAAGAGGAAGACGGTAAAGTAACTTCCCTACACATATACATTACATGAAAGAGGGATGACAAGCCCTAGTTCACATAACGTATAATATGTAATGCATAAGAGGAGATGTGAAGCTCCCCCTACACACGTGTATCACATAAAGAAGAGTTGTCAAGCTCCTCAATATACAATACACTCAACATGAATCTACATGTAGAAGAGATGTTAAGCTCTCCTTGCATATAGGCAATACAAATCAAAACATTTTTTTTAATTTTTCTTATTAAAACAAATTTTGAGATATCAAATAAACATAATTTTTTAATTTTGATACCAATTTTAAAACATAACGCATAAGCTTAAAAAAATTTGAAGTAAGCTTAGCATAAACAAAGTTTATGCTTTAAACATGTAAATCGATTTTAACTTAAGCACAACTAACTTATATATAGTATGAAAATTGAGTATACCAATTGAAATTGATACATACATATATAGGAAAACAAATATGAGTATATACAAAAATAGAGTCAAATTGATACAATTGAAATGATTCAATGATATCAATTGAAACAATAATATGATCATGTGTATATCTCATAAACATTGAAGAATAAATAACTAGTTAAATTAATTTTTTGAAAAACTAGTTAAAGATCCTTCAAAAACATGAAACCAAATCATATGTTTTTCATGAATCATACCAAATACACAAGAGATGACACTCAAAATCGATTAAGCTCATAAAAGTGTTCATGAATCAAAGTCATGACAAAACAAATGAAGTATGAGTGTACAAGAATCATGTATATAGCATTTTCATGAAAATAGTCATTAAGGCTCAAATGATCAAAACAAATTATAAAACTTCAATTTCATTAAAACAAACAAACTTCTAGGTATATGTATGATTTATCTAAATCTAACAATATGCATACATATCCCAAACATTAAAAGAGTCTATTAAAGGTATTTGCATGAAGGCAAGAGACTCATGGGTATACAAGTATATTTATTAGATTTGAACAAAAATTACATATACATGAAGTAAAACATGAAAATTGGCAAAACAATTGTAAATGAGAAAATCATCAAAACTAGGCTATACATGTGCATATAGTGGGTACAAATGAGCTTGAAGTGCAAACATATATGAATCAATTTGTTGCTCACTACTTGTACATGTATAAATCCAAGTTTAATAAAAATACATTTAAACTAGTATTTACCACATGAAGCACAAAACAGGAACGTGCTATATGATGTCAAAAATGAATAAGCATGTAAATAAACTAAGAGTTTAGAAATAGTTACCAACTAAGGAACTATGTTTCAAACTCCAAACATGGTGGTTGACCCACCAACCTCCTTGATAGCGGTGCATCTATATATGTGTCCATCAAGTCCATGAGCATCCACCATCAAGGCACCATCCCTCTCACGTCGCGTGAGAGCCCTCACTACATCAAAAACACAAGGTGGGGTTTTGGTACCCATTTTCTTTGGGTCCTTGGGGGTTAGTCTTGTAAGGACCCCAAATACTTTTCTTAGCAAAATTTAAAGCATTTATCTTATCATAACAAAATTTTGCTAAATGGCCTTTGCGGCCACAATGTGTACACTTGTACACCTTAGAATGCTTATGTGTGTGAGTGTGATCATGACGTGCAACATAAGCATTGCATGATGAGGATGATGTGCATGAACATGTGGAGTTTGTTTCTTTAAAAATAAAGACTCCAATCTAGAATGGCTGAATGCACATGAGCTCAAAGTGGAGCTCAAACAATTATTATTTTTTAAAAGATTAATCTCATTTTCATTAATAGTAGCATGTAAAGCATGATGAGAATGAGAATCATTTTTCTTATTCTTTTCGAAACAAATCCTTTTCTTTTTCACAAAATTTTCTTTCAAAGAGTTGTTTTCTTGAAAAGCAATTTCTTTTTGTTTCTCCACCAAGATAATTTCATTTTTCAAATTTGTGTTTCCTTCACAAAGATCATTCAATTTGAAACAAGGAAACATTCTCATTTTTTAAAGTTTCATTTTCTTTTTCAATGCATGCAACCTTTTCTAATGAATCTTTTTCATTAAGCATGCAATCAAATTTCTTTTTCAATTTTTATTTTCTTTCTAATCATGTCATATTTTTCAAGGAGTAGTTGACAAAATGAAGTAAGCTCATCATATGACATGTCATTTTCATCTACCTCGGATTCGGTAGTTACCTCAAGGGGGTTATCCCTTGGACATATAGCACAAGTTGGAGGTGTTGCTTCCAACGTCTGAATCGCTCCCGACATAATATAGATCCTTTTCGCCAAGGGAGGTGATGATGTTCCAAGCTACAAAAGCCGAATCAACATTAGAAATCCTAGATAAATAAACATCATCTAGGGTACTCTTCAAAGCATAAAGGGCTTTTGCATTAGCCTCAAGATTCTTACCATTTAAACAATAATCATTAGTGATGGCAAGGTAAACATGAATGCCTAGGGCCTTGAGGTACAAAGACATCTTAACCTTCCAAATTGGATGTTAAGAATGTCAAAGGTGGGTGGTGACATGAAGTCCATGGTGTGTACAAATATTGTGATTAGCCTAAAAATGAGGATCTTTAACTCTAGGTTGTAAAACCCAAATCAGAGCACTTGGCTCTGATACCAATTGTAGGTTCACCTAGAGGGAGGGTGAATAGGTGATGGCTAATCTAATGGTCACTAAATGCCAAATAGTGCGGAAGTAAAACTATTATGACCTAAACAAACTATTTAAACTAAACACCAAGTATAACACAAGAGTGTTGCGAATTCCCCGTGAAGGGCTCTGGACAAACTCCTCTAGATTCCCCTGGATAAGGGTTGAGGTGCCGCGTTGGCTCTCTTGGTTAAATACAAGTGTTAGCAAACAACCAAGCATGTAAATCAATTAAGCACACAAGTATATCATGCATATAAAGATAAACACAAGTAATAGCATGCAAGATATAAACAAGAGATAAAGATAGAGAGAGAGTGAGCAATCGCAAACACAAGGGATTTGTTTCGAGGTTCAAGCACACTTGCTCTACATCCCGCCTTCGACACACGAAGGATTTCCACTATAATCGATCCCACCGGATCACTCCTCGGTGCCGCAACACCTACAACGAGTTTCCACTAGAACTCCTTGGACTCTCTCTAGTCCGTACACACCGCAAGCCCACCGGCTCGCGGAGGCCGCACCTCAAACAAAGAGTTCGCACCCGAACTCGAAACACAGAGTCCCACTAGGACTCGAAACAATGCGAACACAACCGTCCGCCTCCTCAAAGGAACAAAGTAGAACTTTGGTGATCACAACTCTTGATCATCTAAAATTCTCTCATAACAAACTCCCTATAGGGTAGATATAGCAATGGATGGCTCAAGTGTGTGTGAGAAAACAAGGAAAGAGATGATGGAGGAAAACTTAAAAAATCTCTTTTAACACTCTTGATAAAAACTCCCCTTTTGATTGGAAGTATTAGCTCTCAATTTAGTGGAGAAAACTCTTTTAATGAAGTGGGAAAAACTGGCTCAAATTCCACTAAAATCTTGGAGAAAAACAATGCCCAAACCCCCAAATTTATAGGCTCAGAAAAACTAGCCGTTGGGGTCTGACAGGCCTGTCGGTCGACCGTCCGGCCGACGGCCAACGGTCATATTTCAGACCGTTTGAGCCAACGGTCGACGGCCGGCCGACCGAGGCCAGGATACAGAGAGCAAGTCTCTCTGTCCGGTCGGCTGCCCGGCCGCCAGGGGCCTTTCCAGAGAGCAGAGCTCTCTGGACGGTCGACCGGGGCGGTCGGCCGGCCCTCCTGTCAGAACTGGCGTGCACGTCTGTGCACGTCGGTCGACCGTCCCGGTCGACCGGCTGAAGCCAGATTAGAAAACTTAGGGATTTAAAACTTGGTCTTTTTGGTTCAAATAAAATCTCATAAAAATACTGAAAATCTACAAAAATAGTTTTACCAATATACTTTGATAAACAAACATGCTTGCACAAAATCAAGGCATGTTATAAAAGATTTGGACTATTTTTGTAAGTTGGAAATATTGGCTCAAATGAAAAACAGTATTTTCCAAAACTTGATTTTTTCTAAAAACTTGTTTTTCAAAACTTCTCCAAATACAAAAACAAGATATTTAAACAACTTTGAAAGCATAGAGTGTATGGATATGATCCACTACTCAAACATGGTGAAATATCTATGTTTTTGACATTAAGCACTAAACAAGGTTTGGTTATAACATAAACTTGAATACCAAAAACCAAACATGTATTTTCTAAAATTGAAAATCTTTTGTAAAAACAAAACTATCAAGAGTGTGTGTATATGTACTTGAGCAATCCACCAACTACTCTATCCTTTACATTTTATCTAAAAACAAAATCTTATAAAAACAAACTAGACACAAGTCTTCATCTTCTTGAAGTCTTCACTTGAAGCCTTCTCATCTTCTTGACTTGGTCCAAACACGATCCAATGGCTCTTGGATCAAACCATGCTAGCTCCAAAACTTGACTTTAAATCCTTGTTGAAGCTATGCACCTACTAAGATCTTGATCATAAATCTGTCACTAATTAAACACAAGATCATTAGTACTATAACTACATGAGTTAATCATCATCAAAACTAGAGTGATGGGCCTTCGGGCCAACAACCTGATCAGGAGAATTATGATTCTCAGAGGAAAGGAAGTTGATCCGTTATTCCTAGTCGCAGTCAAGAGGACGAATTTTGTGTATCTTTAATATTTTGAGGAGTGAGTGCAACCTTTCACTGAGCGAGAGGGATTTCTTTGTACTTCTTAGTTGTAACACTCAATCTTATTATACAAGAGAGCGCCTTTTATCACTTTCATATGTTTGAATATTAAAAAGTGACACTTTTTCTTGTCTTCTTATATGTCTTGACTTCCTCTTTGTATTGAAAATTAGACAAATAGAAGTGATTTCTTTTGATTTTGCTAGAAATATGATATTTACTTAGCAAGTCAAAGTTGAAAATTCTATTTAAGGAATTTAAAATTACTGTCAGAGGTGTGATATTAACTTGACAGGAGTGGGATGGTTTCTGTGGACTTCCCAATCCACGGATGAGAATGACAAGTGAAGTTCTTGCCCCCCGGAGGATTATGACCGAATATTCATCAGAGGTTTAGTATTAACGTAATTAGGACTCAGCTGGGATTTGATGGAAACATTGTTAAAAGTACAATATTAACCTAATAGTGCTTTTAAGTGAACCTTCTATTCTATTGATGAGAATAACAAGTGAGACTAGACCCATTAAGGATTTAGGAGAATTTTTATCACTAGAGATGTGATATTAACTTAACGGGTTGGATTAAATCTTGTCAGAGGTGTGATTTTAACTTGACAAGGATGTGGGCCAGAGGTGTGATGTTAACTTAGCTCTTCAAGAATTTCAGTTTCGTTTGGGAAGACTAAAATACTACTGTCATAGGTGTAGTGTTAAACTTGACAGTGGAGGTAATGCTAGAGGTGTAATTTGAACTTGGCATTAGTCATCTCGACTTCGATAGGGAAGTTTGAGGGAATGTCATTGTCATAGATGTATTGTTGAACTTAATAATGCACTGGATGTTAGAGGTGTGATGTTAAACTTAGCATCGTTCATCTCAGCTTCGATGTGGAAGCCTGAGGAAAATTACTGTCAGAGGTTTAATATTGAATATGGTAGCAACTTAATCACGGTTAGAGATGTAGTGTTAAACTTAACAGTAATTTGTCAGAGGTGTAGTGTTAACATGATAGTAGTTAATTTGCGATATAAGCCATTTTGAGGACTTGTCATTCTATTGATGAGAATTGACAAGCGAGGTTTGGAATGTCAGAGGTGTAATATTAACTTGACAAGAATTGGTTTGCCATATGAACAATTTTGAGGACCTGTCATTCTATTGATGAGAATTGACAAATGGAGTTCGTACTCGCCGGGGAGCATTGAAACTTTTCATTGTTAGAGGTGCGGTATTAAACTTAACAATGATTGAGTTTATGGACCTACCACTCTATGAGAGAGAATTGGTAGGGGACTTTGATGAAAAATAAAATGAATTGTCAGAGGTGTAGTATTAACGTGACAATCATTGATTTCTAGGGATATGGGAGATTCACCGTTAGAGGTGTGATATTAACATAACAACAGAGATTTTAAATCAGTTTCATTGTCAGAGGTTTAATATTAACTTGACTGAATCTGCTAGGATCGGGGAATCTGGCTTGTCAGAGGTTTACTGTTAATGTGACAAGTCCCAGCTCATTTCGTTGGAGAAATGAAATCAGGTATTTTTTGTAGCCCGACCATTCTGTGGATGAGAATTGGTAGGAGATTTTTGGAAGAGAGGACGGGACCAAATCCCTTAGGATTTTTAGCAAACCCTCAGCTATCAACAGATTTGGTATGCCTTTACCAACTACCGTTTGAGTTGGGCTAGCCATGTTATTCCCCTCAGCATGATGAGTTATCGAAGAAGTATATTGGACTTAAAAGCCAACATTTTCCTCTATCCTTAGCCGTCGGAGGCGTCGGATCTCCATAGGTGCACTAGAGAAGAGTAACAAGGTTAGAACCAAAGTCTCGCACTTTGTTTCTTCTTCAATATTTACATCATGCATCGTGATGTAACTAGCGCTTGATCGGCTCGACACTGAATGACCGTGATATGATCTAGTGAAGGAAGAAAGAAGTTTTTCTTTGGCATTCTTCTAAATATCTTGGATCTGGAGTTTTGATCAGAGGTGTAGTATTAACTTGATCAGGAGAATAATGCTATCAAGGATAAAATTTCTTCAAGAATTTGTCGTTGATTGGCATCATGAGTGTATCACCGTCTGGGGTTATAAGGCGATATGCTCCATATGAGTAGACTCCACTACAAATGGTCCTTCCCATTTGGGCTAAAATTTTCTTGGTCTTATGCGTCATCACTATGGGTCTTCTGACGGCTAAGACCAGGCCGCCTTTCTTAAAAGTCTGCTCCTTAACTTTCTTGTTGAAGGCTCTGGTAATTCGAGTTGATAGAGCTCGATTTGCTGTTGAACTTGCAGGCGTTTATCGTCTAAAGACTCCAGCTCTTAGAGTCGCATTCAATGCTTCTCTTCATTTGTCATCTTTGTTGTCAAGGCGACACGTAGAGATGGGAACTGGATTTCTAATGGGAGTACAACTTCATACCTATATACTAAAGAAAATGGTGTAGCTTTCATCGGGGTTCGAACTGCCCATAAGCATTCACCTAATTTGTCTTCCCAATCACGTTGGCTTTTCGAGATGAATTTCTTGAGAAGTTTTCCAATAGTCTTGTTGAAAGCTTCTGCAAGGCCGTTAGCGGCTGGATAGTATGCTATTGAAGACACACTCTGGATTCTAAACTTATTGCAAAACCTCTGAAAGGCTTGGCTGATGAACTGGGGCCCGTTATTATGAACAATTCATCATGGCATGCGAAAGCGGTAAATGACGTGATGTTTAACGAATTTGATCATGTCAGATGTCTTTACCTCTCTCAAGAGCTTCAGCCCATTTAGAGAAGTAATCGGTTATGGCTAGGATGAACCGATGTCCTTTGGATAAAGGTGGGCTGATAGGACCAATCATGTCCATTCTCCACATTTCAAATGGCTAGGTAGAAGTTGTGGAGCGAAGATGTCCTGGTGCTTGATGGATGAAGTCACCATAGACCTGACAGATGTGACATCGTTTGTGTACGCGATGGCCCAGGGATCATCTTTGGTAAATAATACCCCAGTCTTCGGAGTCGATCTCCAAGTTTTAGACCAGGTTGATGAGCTCCACACATGCCGTCATGCGCTTCTTTGAGTATTTCCTGTGCCTCCTTTTGTGACAGGCAGAGGAGGAGGATCCCATCATGTGATCGGCGATATAGTGTTCGCGTGATCGCATTAGTAGAATTTAGGGGCTTTCCTTCAAATGGCAGCCGTCTCTTTGGGGTCATCAGGAAGGATCCGTATAATGCATAGTTGATGTACAGGAATCGCTAGTCTCTGAGTTCTGAACCTGTTGAAGTCTCTAGAGCTTCTTTGATTTGACGGTCTCCTGTCGGCTTTTGGGATCTTCAGAAGCGGATCTTGGGCAATACAGGTCATGGCTGTAGACGAGTATTTTCTCTACTACTCTGGCTAGAGGAGCCAATGAACCAGCGAGAGACGCCAGTCCATCTGCGTGCGCATTTTGCTGGCGAGGTACATGGTCGATGTAAAAATTTCTGAACCTCTCAGCCATGTAGATAGTTGTGTTATAATAGGGTACTAAGTCTTCATGTCTGACTTCGTACTCCCCACGAACTTGGTTAACGATGAGCTTAGAGTCACCATATGCTTTGAAATTTTTAACGCCAATCTCATCGGCGATTTGCATCCCAATCAGAGAGCATTATATTCCATTACATTGTTGGAACATGGCTCGGTTAATAAGAATGCACGAGGGATTACATAGTTTTATGGGGAGACAAGGACTCCCACTCCTGCTACGACATTCCCTCGCGGACCATTCTTGATGCATCGTCGAAGAAAAGTTGCCACACCTGTTCTTTAAAAGATGTCTGGGTCAAACAAACTTCAGCAACCTCTGTCTAGGAGATCTTCATAAAGTTTGGTCGCTCTTGGATCTAGATGCTTAGCCAGAAAATCTACCACCGCCTGTTGATCGGGGGAAAACCGCGCACAAAAAGTGTATGTTTTGAAGTTGATATTTAAAGTGTGTGCTTTGGCTTCCTCGATACTTCCGTTATAGCATAGAGGCTAAAACGAGTCGAATCCATAAGGACGGGAGGCGATAGAAGCTTACACGGTTGATTCACGTATGTGTTAAAAGTTCTTCAAAGTTTTAAAGAATGAAAAGAAAGGAAAAGAAAGAATGAAAAGAGAAGTACAGTGAAATACGAAGAAGTGGGAAACATAAAAAAGAATGGTATTTGTGATTTTTGTTTTTATATCTAAAATAAAGTGAAAAACAAAGAAAACTAAAGGCTACTAACTACTAATGACTCCACCAACATGCTAACCTCTTAGTGATAGTTGCCCCACATGTATCATTGGCCATCACTAGTCCTTGGTTCAAGAGCTTTACAAAACATGGTTCATATGTAACTCATCACATCCCAAATCAATAAAACAAGTTCAAGCTACACTTAAACCATCTAAACTAAAAGTAAGCATGGAGTAAAGTAATGTTAGCTTATTAGAGAGTTAGGAAGTTGGAGTGTTAGATCCATCATCATAAGCCATCAATGGCTCTTGCAAGAGTAAGGACAAGTAGATGCTATTAGATTCATATGGATTATCAAATAAGAAGTTAAACTACTTAGTGGTTAGTAGTTAGTTGCCATGAGAGAAAAGTTAGCTACACATGTAAAAAGAGTTAGATAGCAAATAAAGAGAGGTAAAGAGAGCACCTTTCATAACTTGTCACCTTCTATTAGTACTCTTGCATTTCACTCGTATATCACTCTTCTCTCCTTATACAAGATCTAAAACAAAATAGAAAAAACAAGGAGGAAGAAGAACTATCCTAAACTAAACTAACCTAAACTACAACATGGAATGAAAAACTACACTACTCTCTGGATATGTCTAACTGAAGAACCCAGAGGGGTATTTATAGGCACCAGGGGAAAAGGGGGCCAGGGGCAAACCCTGGCCCAAAGTACGGCCGCGGCTGCGCCCGTACGGCCGCGCCCGTACGGCCGCGAAAACCCAGCTATGGCCGCGTTTCCGCGGCCATAGGGTGGCCGCTCGCTGTCTTGTCTGTCCCCTATCAGGTGCTGTTCCCGGTTTCTTATTTTTGGCCCCTGGTTTGACGAATCAGCTCTCCAAAGTCAATGGCTTGATTATAGGCCTTTAATCACCCATTAAATGGTAATTTAGGGTCTTCTTCTTCATTGCACACCATAGATCTATAAACATGCAAGGGAGGTATTATTAGCAGAATTTAATATTAAATAAATGTGAAGATGTGGTATGAAATATGCAGTTTTAGAGACTAATCACACCCCCACACTTATCTTTTGCTCGTCCTGAGCAAAACAAAAAAAACTAAAGAAATTATTACACCACTTTCACAGGTGACGCGATTGCACTGAGCATGTGCAACAAGCCGTTAAACCTCTATGTTTCCCCTAGAGGAGGAGTTTTGTCTCCTGAGAGTTTTCAGCGGATTACACCCATAAAATCCATAAAGAAAGAAATCAAATGTTAGTATTTTGAAAACACATTTTTGAAATAGAGAAAAGTTTTAAAGTATTTTGTGAAAATATAAGTGATCCAAGGTCATAGGTTAACCAGAAATTAATCTTCCTTAAACTTAGTCGAAATGCAAAATCTTGTTATAAATTAAATGTAAGAATTTAAATTGAATTGACTTTTTAATCTTTCATAAAACTCTTAGAAAAATATGCACTTTATGAACAGTGAAGGTTTTTGGGATATCTACTCTAACTTTCATGTCATTTGTTTATATTATTATATATATATTTCTCTTTCTTCCCTTAGTTTTCTTAGGCTTTCTTATTTACCCCGGGTAGTGAGTCTTTAGCCAGCGACTCCCAAACCAGATAATCTTAGGGCACCAGATGAGAAAACAACCCTCGGACTTAAGGACTTGAGTAAACAAGGCTACAAACTAAAGGGGATTATTTATTTTTGTCCACCGTTTTAGGTGTGAATAATCATACTTCCTGAGGCATAATTACTCAAATTCAATAAGTGATTTTTATTATCATATATATATATATATATATATATATATATATATATATATATATATTTATGGCATTTTCAGTCTTTATTTCAATTCCAAAAATTTTGTAAGTGTGAAGTGCATAAATCTAAGGCAAAAAATTCAAGATCAAATTATCTTTCCAATCTTATTTTCTTATCCTAAAATTTAAACAAGATCTATTATTTTGACTCAGTTTAAAATTTCAAAATTTTGGTCTTCCTCATTCCTAAGATAATCTTAATTTTCTTAAAAATAAATCAAAACTATTTATCTTGTTTCAAAAAATTTTGTAAAAAGAAAAGAAAAGAGTTTTTATATAAAAGATTTTTAAAAAGTTCCTAAAGAAGTGTAAAAGAAAGAAAAGTGAAAACTACCTATGTTAGTAAACCCTCCCCCACACTTATCTCATGCGTTGTCCTCAATGCATCATGAATCTGTATATACATGAAATAAATGGGAAGAGGAAAAAAATTACCTCATGGTGGTGGTTCCGGTGGTGGTCTGATTCGGCCAAGCGTTACTACCCAATCAGGATAATAGGAATCTTGAAGAAACCCACAAATGACCTCTCTAATATGACCTAGTAAAAGAATGATTGAATGAATGGTCTTATTTAAAAAAGTATCCCTATTTAATTTCTAATTTTCAAAAATAATTACTGAGTCATTTTCGTCAACATTCTTACCCAACAATAAAGTGTGATTTTGGAAGATGAGTGATTTGGACTCAAATGAAACAAGAGTGAAAACCGACATCGATTCGGGAATTTGAATCAGATCATGTCGAGAGTCAACAATGAGAGTCAAAATTTGTTCAAAAACAGGGTCTAAACCAAAGAATTGATATTCACACACATTCCCCATCAATGAAGTGTGATCATGAGAGATTGGTGATTTCATTTCACGGTATACTGATACAGGATTCAATGTTGACTTTGGAATAGAGAAAAAATCTGGTAAAGATACCAGAGTCATTATTGAATCAAAAAGTGAAATAGAATTACTAACATGAGGTTCAGGATCACATTCAGGTTCGATTTCAATTTCAGGAAAGGGATAACTTGCCAGAATGTCCAGACGACTTTCATAACTTGGAGTGTGGTCAAGTTCAAATGTATGTTCTGATATTGAATCTGGATTCCCAAAATGACATGATTTATGGGTCCAATCAGTAGAGTTAGGAATATAAGGATCGGTCAAAGATTGACAAAAAAGACTTTCCTCGCTCTCATTGATCAATTCGCTCATAAGTGAGTCTAACCCACTGATAGGCCGTGTAATAGAATTTGGATTCAGAATCATGTCTTTCATACTCTTTGCAATTGGTTCTTCTTGAAAAGGTGAGTATGGAAGTTGATTTTGAAAATTATGGTGAAATTGTAAGTCCATCGATTGCTGTTCGGACTCACGCAAGGGTTCCATACTCAAGTCCAGTATTAATGGTTATTCATTTTGAATCGGTGAGATTGGAAAAGATGAGTAGGACTCTTAAAAATTTGGTTGAGATGATAAGTCCAACATGTTTAGCATTCTATCACAACAGACTTCCAAACGCTTTTCTATCTCAAATTCTTCGATGCTCTAGAAAAGGGGTATGTGGAGTTTGATGTGGGAAGGATTATGAATTGAGCAAATTTTGAACTTGTTGTAGGGACTCTTCCATACTCCTTTCCAAATCAGATTTTCATCGGTTGGTGGAACAGGAAAAGGAGTATATGAACCAAAATTGGGGAATGAACTTTGTGAAAATTGTGGACAATGCAGTTGAAAATTTGACTCGGGGGAGGTGAATCCCATTGACTCTGTGAAGAGTTGAAATTATTTTGAAAATTATGGTCATATGGCTGGGGATATGGGTCATATTGATTCAGATAATTCCAACTCGGCATAAATGGTTGGTTCATATTTACATAGCCGGGTCAGTTATCCGAGTCAAATGAGGTCGGGGTGAAAATGGATTCATATTATAATTGAAAGAATTGTTATTATTAAAATCCATATCATAATTTACAAAAACGATAAACAAACAAACAAACAAACAAAGAAAAAGAAAAAGAAAACAAGCCTATGCTAGGGTTGACTTAGACCTAAACGACTCCTAACTGGTTAGACTGTCCACGAGGGGTATATTGTCGGAAGCTGACCATAAGTTAATCGGCCAGGTGGGGCAAGATCAGCGGGAGGTATCCGTGCCGGAGCAATGGGCCTAATTATGCCAAACCATTGTCCTTTGAGGTTTCGCCTGTCAATCCCCAACCTTAGACACCGATTTGACAAGAATCAACTTCTAATAACTTCCCCTTAGGTCAATCTCCTAAATAAGTCCGAGATGTTCCTAGGGGCCAACGTCTAACAAATTTAATAGGCTTGAGTTGTGTGAGTGGGGAGGTGATTTTGGGCTAAGGGAGGGTAATGAGTTTTCCACCTTATCTTGTATTGGGTTTTGCCCTTAAGTTTAATTTATGAAGTGTACAATATAGATAAGAATGAATATAAAAAGCGAGTAAATCACTGAAGTGTTTGTCCTAATTATATGCAATGCAATATGTACACCTCCATCAAGTCACAACAACACAAGAACAAAATACAGTATATTGGAATGAAAATTGACACGTGCTTAGATGCAAATGTCTAAACCATGTTTTAAAGCATCCAATTTCTGTATTTTAGTTATTAATATTATTTGCAATGCACAGGTAATATAAACAAATTTAGCAACAGAGTATATGAATGTATAAGAATTTACCCAACCACACAAGAGCAAGTGTAGACTTCTGCAACGCTAAAAATTTAACCTGCACACCAAAAACAAAGAGGAAAAGTTAACAAAAACGTAAAATCAAACCTTTCCCATCCCCGGCAACTGCGCCAAAATTTGATCGGGGGAAAACCACGCACAAATGGTGTATGTTTTGAAGTTGATATTTAAAATGTGTGCTTTGGCTTCCTCGATACTTCCATTATAACATAGAGGCTAAAACGAGTCGAATCCACGAGGACGGGAGGTGATAGAAGCTTATACGGTTGATTCACGTGTGTGTTAAAAGTTCTTCAAAGTTTTAAAGAGTGAAAAGAAAGGAAAAGAAAGAATGAAAAGAGAAGTACGGTAAAATACAAAGAAGTAAGAAACATAGAAAAGAATGATATTTGTGGTTTTTGTTTTTATATCTAAAATAAAGTGAAAACAAAGAAAACTCACGGCTACTAACTACTAATGACTCCACCAACATGCTAACCTCTTAGTGATAGTTGCCTCACATGTATCATTGGCCATCATTAGTCCTTGGTTCAAGAGCTTTACAAAGTATGGCCCATATATAACTCATCACATCCCAACTCAATAAAATAAGTTCAAGCTACACTTAAACCATTAAAACTAAAAGTAAGTATGGAGTAAAGTAATGTTATCTTATTAGAAAGTTAGGAAGTTAGAGTGTTAGATCCATCATCATGAGCCATCAATGGCTCTTGCAAGAGCAAGGCCAAGTAAAGGCTATTAGATTCATGTGGATTATCAAATAAGAAGTTAAACTAGTTAGTGGTTAGCACTTAGTTGCCATGAGAGAAAAGTTAGCTACACATGTAAAAAGAGTTAGATAGAAAACAAAGAGAGGTAAAGAGAGAACCTTTCATAACTTGTCACCTTCTATTACAAGCACTCTTGCATTCCACTCATGTATCACTCTTTCTCCTTATACAAGATTTAAAACAAAATGAAAAATACAAGGAGGAAGAAGAACTACCTAAACTAAATACCCTAAACTACAACATGGAATGAAAAACTACAGTACTCTCTGGATATGTCCAACTGAAGAACTCCAGGGGGATATTTATAAGCACCAGGGGAAAGGGGGGCCAGGGGGCAAACCCTAGCCTAAAGTACGGGCGCAGCCGTGCCCGTACGATCGCAGAAATGCGGCTATGGCTGCGTTTCTGTGGCCATAGGGTGGCCGCGCGCTGTCTTGTCTGTCCCCTGTGAGGTGCTGTTCCTGGTTTCTGATTTTTGGCCCCTGGTTTTGACGAATTAGCTCTCCAAAGTCAATGGCTAGATTATAGGCCTTTAATCACCCATTAAATGGTAATTTAGGGTCTTCTTCTTCATTGCACAACATGGACCTAGAAATATGCAAGAGAGGTATTATTAATAGAATTTAATATTAAATAAATATGAAGATGTATGAAATATGAAGTTTTAGAGACAATCACCTGTCCCTTCATGGCTTTTTGCGGTAGGAATTGCATTTCATATTGGAAGAGCAATATGGCCCATTCGCTAGTCGACCATTCAGTGACGATGGCTTTGTCATATGTAACCTTAAAGGATTTACTTTTGATATGACATGTATTGTTTGGCCCACCAAGTAGTGTCGCATTTTCTGGACGGCGAATACAAACGCCAAACATTCCTTTTCGATCGGGTTGTACCGATGTTCAGCTCTGATCATAGTTCTAATTAAATAGTAGAATGCCTGCTCGTGTCCTTGATCATTATTCTTGGCTAGCAAAGCTCCTAAGGAATGATCCATCGCTCGAATGTATATCAGGAAAGATTTTCCTGACACCGGAGCTGTAAGGACAGATGGTTGCGTGAGGTACCGCTTGATTTCCTCGAATGCTTATTGGCAAGCATCGTCCCAAAGGAATAAAACACCCTTTTTTTATCAATTTGGTGAGGGGTTGGCATCACCCAGAGAGATTTGAGATAAACCTCCGGATATATGCTAATCACCCTTACAATTCTCTGAGCTTGCTGAGATTCCTTGGAGGTTGCATCTCCTGGACAGCGCGGACTTTCTCTGGGTCAAGGTGGATTCCTTTGGATGTCACAACTATTGGCCCAAAGGCCCATCACTCTAGTTTTGATGATGATTAACTAATGTAGTTAAAGCACTAATGATCTTGTGTTTAATTAATCTTAAGATTTGTAATCAAGATCTTAGTAGGTGTTTAGCTTCAACAAAGGATTTCAAGTCAAGTTTTGGAGCTAGCACGTGTTGATTCAAGAGCTTATGCATCAAGACCACATCAAGTTCTCAAGAGGAATCTCGCTTTTTAGATCAAGTTTTGGACCAAGTCAAGAAGGAGAAGAAGACTTCAAGTGAAGACTTTTAAGAGAAGACTTGTGTCTAGGTTTGTTTGTTAAGATTTTGTTTTAAATAAAATGTAAAGGATAGAATAGTTGGTGGATTGCTCAAGTATCATATACACTCACACACAAGATTTATATGAGTTTTCATTTTGGACAAATACCATTTTAGTTTTTGGAGTTTCATATATGCATATATTTTTAATCAAAACCATTTTAGTGCTTATTGTCAAAAACATGAATATTTCGTCATATATGTGTAGTAGATCATATCGATACACACTATGCTTCAAAAGTGTTTAAAATATCTTGATTTTGTATTTGGAGAAGTTTTGAAAAATCAATTTGAAAAAATACGGTTTTTGTTTTAAGGCAAAATTTTTAAGTTAGAAAAATAGTTCAAAATGTGTGTAACATGTTTTGATTTTTACTCAAATATGTTTCTATATCAAAGAATATTACTGAACTTATTTTTGTAGATTTTTAAAGAATTTATGGGATTTTATTAAAGTCAAAAAGTCAAGTTTTTAAATCCCCAAATTGCCTGGACTGACCCTCTGTCGATTGACCGGACGGTCGACCGGACAAGAAGTCGGTCGACTGTTGCGGTCAACTGATGTGCACAGACATGCATAGGTTGGGCTGGTTGACCGCATGGTTAACCGCCAGAGAGTGTTTGCTCTCTGGAAATGGCCCGGTCGACCGCTAGGCCTTTGCCTAGTTGGCGGTCGACCGACCTCCCCAACGGTCGAAAATCTGACCGTTGGTGGTCGACCGGACGGTCGACCGTCAACAGCCAGAGCTGCTGATTTTTGGCTTCCAACGGGCAGATTTTTGGAGCCTATAAAAAGGGCTCCTATGGACTGTTTTCTACAAGATTTGAAGTGGATTTTTGAGCTAGTTTTTCCTACTCTACTGAGTGTTTATCTCCACTTATTTTATAGCCAAATACTTCCATTCAAAAGGAGAGTTTATCAAGAGTTTTCAAAAGTGATTTCTTGTATTTTCCACCACAAATTCCATCCTTGTTTTCTCACACGTACTTGAGCTTTCCATTGCTATATCATTCTTATAGAAGAGGTGTTGTGAGAGTTATTTTAGGTGATCAAAGTGTTTAGATCACCAAAGTATTCATTCTTGTAATTGAGGAAGCGGACTTGCGGGTTCGTGTTGTTTCGAGTTCTCGTGAGAACTCGATGTAGAGGTGCGGCCTCGGAAAGCTTGCGCGCTTGCGAGTGTTTGTTCTTGCGGGAACAAGTGAGGGGACTAGTGAGTCTAAGAGTTCTAGTGTGAACTCCTTGTAGGTGTTGCGGCACCGAGTGATCCGATGGGATTGATTCTAGTGGAAATCCTTCATAGTGTTGAAGGTGGGGACGTAGAGCAAGTGTGCTCGAACCTCGAAACAAATCTCCCGTGTTTGCGATTGCTCTCTCTATCTCTCACTTATCTTTATATCTTGCATGCTTATATTGCTTTCATCTTTATATGCTTGATATATCTTGTGCCTTATTGTTATTTGCTTGGGGATTATTTGCTCACACTTGTATTTAACTAAGAGAGCCAAAGCGGCACCTCAACTCTTATCTAGAGGAATCTTGAGAAGTTAGTCCAGAGCCCTTCACGGGGAATCCGGCTACACTCTTGTGTTATACTTGGTGTGTTGTGCATAAGAATTTTAGTTTGCATAAATAGTTTTTATTCCATATTAATTCACCATTAGATTAGCTAGTCACCTATTCACCCCCCTCTAGGTGATTTCAATTGGTATCAAAGCCAAGTGCTCTTGATTTGGTTTAACAACCTTAAGTTAAAGATCCTCATTTATAACTAATCACAATATTTGTACACACACACATGAAATTCATGTCACCTCCCACTTTTGACATTCTTAACATCCAAACTTGGAAGGTTAAGATGTCTATGTACCTCAAAGCCCTAGGCATTCATGTTTATTTTGCCATTATTAGAGATTCTTATTGTTTAATGGCAAACATCTAGAGGCTAATGAAAAAGCCATCCATGCTTTGAAGAGTACCCTAAATGATGATACTTATCTAGGGTTGCTAATCTCGATTCGGCTTTTATAGTTTGGAATACTATTATCTCCCTTGGCGAACAAGAGCAATAATATGCGGGGAATGACTCGGATGTGGAAGTGAGGCTTTCAACGTATGCTACATGGTCCAAGGGAATAACTCCTTTGAGGTAAACTCCGAATCCGAATTAGAAGAGGATGTTGATATGCCATATGATGAACTTGCTTCTTTTTGTCAATAACTCCTTGAAAAATATGACATGCTTAAAAAGGATAATAAGAAAATGAAAAATAAATTTGATTACTTGTTAAAAAAAATGATTCTTTTAAAAATAAAGTTGCATGCATTGTAAAAGAAAATGAATTTTTGAAAATGAGAATATTTTCTTATCCTCTAAGCTAAATGATCTTTGTGAAGGAAATACTTCTTTGAAAAATAAAATTGTTTTGGTGAAAAAAGAAAAAGAAATTACATTACGAGAAAACAACTCTTTAAAAAGAAAAATTAATTCAAAAGAGAAAGAAAATGTTTCTAAAAAGAAAAAGATTGTTGATCATGCTTTTCATGCCACAACCATTGATAAAAACGAAGTTAAATTTTTAAAAAATAAAATAGATTGCTTAAGCTCAACTTTGAGCAATTGTGCATTTAACCATTCTAAATTGGAAATCTTGTTTCAAAGGAAACAAGCTCTACATGTTCATGCACATCACCCACAACATGCATATGCATACTTTGCACGTCATGATCACACTCATACACATGACGTGAGAGGGCTGGTGCCTTGGTGGTGGATGCATGGGATCAAATGAACACTACATATTGATGCATCATTATCAAGGAGTTGGTGGGAAGACCACATTTTGGAGACTTAGAGTATAGTTCTTTTAGTTTGGTAACTATTTCTAAACTCCTATTTTAGTTTACATGCTTTTATATTTGATGATAATTTTTTTTTTTGCATGTTCATGTTTTTGTGCTTCATGTGGTAAATACTTATTTAGATATACTTTTTGTCAAAACTTGTGTATATACTTGTACAAGTAGTGAGCAACATTTGATTCATATATGTTTGCACTTCATTGCTCATTTGTACTCATTACATGCACTTGTATAGCCTAGTTTTGATGATTACCTTATTTATACATGTTTTGCCTATTTTTCATGTTTTTGCTTCATGTATATGCTATGTTTGTTTAAAACTAATAAATATACATGTATACCCTTGAGTCATTTGCTTTTCATGCAATATTCTATTATATGGACTCTTTTGTATTTGGGATATATATGTGTATTGTTAGCTTTGGATAAATCATACATAGACCATGAAGTTTATTTTTTTGAAAAATAAATGATTTGCATATTTGTTTGTTAAAAGGATATTCATATTTCTTTTTGAGCCTTATTGACTATTTTATGAATATGCTATTCACATGATGCTTCGTACACTCACATTTATATGTTTACTCATGACATTATTTTCATGAGAACTTTTTGAGCTTATAGATTTCGAGTGTCAACTTTTGTGTATTTAGTATAATTCATGAAATTCATATGTTTTGTTTTCGTATTTGAAGGATCTTTAACTAGTTTTTTAAAAATTACTTTAACTAGTTATTTATTCTTCATTTGATAGTATTTTTCACAATAAAAATATTTTTAAACTCTTATTTTTGAAAACCCCTACCAACCCCTCCAAAGGGCGGATGGATGGGCGACCATGCCTTGTAAGCCTTATAGAAATTTTTTTATCTTGTGCATGAAAAGGGTAGATTTTATGAGTTATATACTTGCTTTTCATCATATTTTCAATTGGTATTACAACTGATATTTTTATGTATACTCTAGTCCTAAATTATTTGATGTAGGTACACATCAAGGCTCCAAGACGTAAGGAGCGGTGGTACCTTGATAGTGGTTGTTCAAGGCATATGACATGGGACATCAATAATTTCACAACCCTATCAAGGTACGATGAAGGTGGCACCGTCACCTTCCGAGATGACTCCAAGGGCACAATCATCGGTATAGGTAACATTAAGATTGGTGCATCTCCTTTAATAGAAAATGTTGTTCTTGTTGATGGGCTTAAACATAACTTGCTTAGCATAAGTCAACATGTGATCGTGGTCTCAAAGTTGTGTTTGATGAATCTTCTTGCAAAATTTTTTATTGTAAAACCAATGATTGTATTCTTACCGGATTTCGTGAAAATAATATCTATATTATTGACATGCTTAATTTGGATTGTTCTACTAAATGCTTGAATGCTTTTGATGAGATTTCATGGTTATGGCATAGAAGATTAGGACATGCATCTTTTGATCACCTTGCTAGAATTAATTCTAAGAAATTGGTGAAGGGTATTCCTTGTTTGAAGTTTGAAAAAGACCGCATTTGTGGTGCGTGCCAACTTGGGAAACAAACCAAGTCTTCTTTCAAACCAATCAAGGATATCATGTCAACTAGGCCATTATAATTGATTCACATGTATCGTTTTGGACCAACTAAAACTAAAAGTTAAATGAAAATAGATATGTTTTTGTTTTAATCAATGATTTTTCTCGTTTCACTTCGGTTTTCTTTTTGGAGCATAAAGATCAAACTTTTTCGCATTTTAAGATTTTTCGAAAGAGGATTGAAAAAGAAAAAGGATTTTCGATTTTACGGATAAGAAGTGATAGAGGTGGTGAGTTTGTTAACCAACTCTTCACGACTTATTGTGATGAAAAGGGAATTAAGCATGAAATGTCATGTCCTAGGACTCCACAACAAAATGGAGTAGTTGAAAGGAAGATTGAACTCTTCAAGAAATGGTTAGGACTATGATAAGTGAATATGGGCTCCCTCATTATTTATGGGCCGAGGCCGTAAACACCGCATGCTACATATCAAACCGTATTTATTTGTGTAAAAATACTTTCAAAACCTCTTTTGAAATTTATCATTTAAGAAAACCAAATGTTTCATACTTTAAAGTTTTTGGATGTAAGTGTTTTGTTTTGAATACTAAAGATAATTTGGGTAAATTTGATGCTAAGGCTTATGAAGCAATCTTTGTTGGCTATTCTAGTACTAGCAAAGCATATAGAGTATTCAATAAATCATCTCATACTATTGAAGAAACTATGCATGTTAAATTTGAAGAAACTAATGATTTTGTTGAGAATGTTGTAGAGATTGACTCATTAGGTGAAAATATGGAGAAAATATCCTTGAAGGACTCACCCATCTAAGAAGACAAGCAAGAACCCATTGGTGAAGTTCAAAAGGATGAAGTGAAAAACTCTCTACCACTTCCTAAAGATTGGGGATACGCTACAAATCATCCCAAAGATCTCATCATAGGTGATGTATCAAAGGGGGTAACTACTCGCTCCAAACTTCATGAATTGTGTGATAATTTTGCATTCATATCTCATTTTGAACCCAAAAACATCCTCGAAGCCGAGGGTGACTCATATTGGTTGCTAGCTATGCAAGAAGAGCTCAATCAATTTGAGCGCAACCAAGTTCGGCACCTTATTCCTAGACCCCATGATAGACCAATAATTGATACTAAGTGGATTTTTAGGAACAAGTTGGATGAGTGAGGAAATGTTATTAGGAATAAAGCTAAGTTAGTGGCCCAAGGTTACACTCAAGTTGAAGGAATTGACTTTAAGGAGACCTTTACACCCGTAGCATGGCTTGAAGCCATACGGATCACACTAGCTTATGCATCTTTTAAAAATTTTAAACTTTTTCAAATAGATGTAAAAAATGCATTTTTGAATGATTTTATTGATGAGGAAGTTTATGTTGAACAACCTCCCGGTTTTGTAGATCATGTTCATCTAAATTTTGTTTTCAAACTTGATAAAGCATTGCAAGGTTTAAAATAAGCTCCAAGAGCTTGGTATGAAAGACTTTCTAGTTTTCTTCTTTCAAATGATTTTGTTAAAGGCAAAGTAGACACCACATTATTTACTAAACATGTTAAGTAGACACCACATTATTTATTAAACATGTTGATAGTGACATTCTTATAGTTCAAATATATGTTGATGATATAATCTTTGGTTCTACTAATAAGTTACTTTGCAAGGAGTTTGAACAATGCATGCAACGTGAATTTGAGATGTCATTAATGGGTGAACTGAACTATTTTCTTGGACTCCAAATCAAGCAAATGCGTGATGGGATATTCATATGTCAAGCTAAGTACTCCAAGGAACTCATCAAGAAATTTAGACTTGAAGACTCAAAAATTTACAACACTCCTATGGCTACTACCACCAAGCTTGATAAGGATGACTAATGTAAGTGTGTTGATATAAAATTATATAGAAGTATGATTGGTAGTTTGTTGTATTTACGGCTAGTAGGCCAGATATATGTTTAGTGTGTGTCTTTGTGCTAGATTCCAATCGTGTCCTAAAGAATCTCATTTAAATGCGGTAAAACGCATTATTCGTTATATTAAGGGCACTATTGGAATGGGTCTTTGGTATCCGTAAACCGGAGATTTCTCAATGACGAGTTTTCCGAATGCCGACTATGCGGGTTGTAGAGTGGATAGGAAGAGTACTAGTGGAACATCTTCTAAGAAACAAAATTCGGTAGCCCTCTCAACCGCCGAGGCGGAGTATGTTGCGGCGGGGGCTTGTTGTGCACAAGTCCTTTGGATAAAACATACTCTCCTTGATTATGATTTGCATTATGACCATATAAAAATATTTGTGTGATAATACTAGTACTACTCATATGACTAAGAATGCAAATCAACATAGTAAGACTAAGCACATTGAGATTAGATATCACTTTCTTAGAGATCATTTTAAGAAAGGTGATATTGAGATTGATTATGTTTCTTCCGATTTACAACTTGCCGATATTTTCACTAAACCACTTGATTATAATAGATTTTATTTTATATGTGGTGAACTTAATGTTTGTGTTATTGAATAAGAAAGTTTTCTTGTAAATTTGTCCCTTTTTGATGTATGACAAAAAGGGGGAGAAATATGTAGTTTATGTATGTTTTGATTTATGCTTTGATGGTTTGTTGTTTCATGACATGACTTGTTTGTATGTTTTTTTAAAAAAAAATACTTGTGTAATATAGCATAATTTGAGGGGGAGTTTTTACCTCTCTTTTATTATATCTTATGTTATAGCCTATATGTTTTGTCATCATCAAAAAGGGGGAGATTGTTGGCCCAAAAGGTTACACTCTCTATTTGTTTAAGTTTTGATGATAACAAAACACATAGAAGCTATTTGGTACTAATAAGTTGTTTAGAATGAGTTTCAGGTTTGTACTAGTCATGATGGCCTTTCTAAGCTATTGTAAAGAATTATGATGCTAAAAGGCAAATGGCGCAAGAGGACGTTGTCATAGAAGAGAAGGCTCTAGCTTGGTGTAACGCGGCTCAGAGGCTTCCTTTCTCAATTTATAATTTCTTGTTTGTTAAAGGATAGTGTATAGAGTTGAAGCTCAATATTCCCCATACACTAGTTTTTGCACATGATTTTTCTAAAAGATGTTTTCTCCCATATTAAATTTTTTTTTAAACATATTATAATACTTGCAAACTCTATTTTATATATTATACCAAGTCTTAATCAAAACTACTTTGAAAATTATCAAGATCTTTAAAACTATTTTCAAAAAGACTGTTTTTGGCCTGTTGCGGTCGACCGGGCGGTCAACCGGCTCTGTTTCAGGTCATAACGGTCGACCAGGCGGTCGACCGCACTTCTGACCGTTTGGGTGCGTGCATGTGTGCACGTTTCCCGGTCGACCGGGCGGTCGACCGGACCCCATGTCGGTCGACCGACTTTCGGCCGACTGAAAGCACCCATGTTTCTGTTTGTTTCAGTCGATCGGGCGGTCGACCGTGGGCTGGCAACGGTTATAATTTTTGAAAACCGGTCGACCGTGAGCTTGATTTCAGCCCTAATGGCTAGTTTATTAAACACGTTTTAAAACGTGATTTTTCTCTCTAAACGATTTTGGGGGCTAGATTTGGGTCTAATCTTTCCTAATTATTCATTATAACAGTTTACTCTGTAATCCCTACCTTTATCCTATAAATAGGATGATTAGGGTTGAGGTGATTACAACAATCCTTTGCAAAAGAAATCAAGTTTAAAGGCTTTCAAAAGAAGTTTTTGCTCTTAGTTTTTGTGCTCAAAATTCTCTCTTTTTACTGAAGTTTTTGGTTCAAAACTCTCTTCTATTTCATTTCCTTTTTCACTTACAAAACTTGAGCTTCAATCCTACACATTATTCTCTAGGGTTTTTGTAAGGGAAAAAGTTTTTCAAAAGAGGGTTGTGGTCTTTTAATCACCAAGATATTCTTGTATTTGTGGCTCCACTACCTCTGGACTAGAGGAGTGTGATTGAAGAGTTGGGTACTCCCTTGTGGTTGTAATTCTTTGTGAAAGTTATAGTGGTTGGAAATCCTTCTAGGTGAAGGCGGGAACGTAGAGCTGGGTGCTCGAACCTCGAAACAAATCTCAGTGTTTGCGATTGGTTTATTTGCTTTATTTACTTTTTATATTCATTGCTATATTGTCGATCAATACTCATACAACAAGATTGCATTGCGCACCTCAAACTCTTATCTAGAGGAATCATGAGGAAGGAGTTCAGTGCCCTTCACGGGGTATTCGACTTCTAATCTTGTTTCGGGTGATCGTTGCATCATAACATTTTAAATTTGTGCATTGATTAGCATTATCACCTATTCACCCTCCTCTAGGTGATTTCACTTTATGTGATATACGTGTGTAAGGGGAGCTTAACATCTCCACTTATGCATTATATATTATGCGTTATGTGAGTTCAGGCTTGTCATCCCTTCTTCATATAATGCATATATGCATGGAAGCTAACTTAGCGTCTTCCTCTTCATGAATGTATATCGCATATATATCTTTATTGTTGATTTGATTTTTACCCCTTTGTTGATGATTGACAAAAGGGGGAGAAAGATTTTGAGTTTATATATGCATATTTGAGTTTTTGCATATATTGTGTTTATGCATCTTATGTTTTCATAAAATGGGAAGAATGATTTTGGAAGTTTAAACAAAAAGGGGAGAAGGTTTTTGGAAAAAGAACTTTTGATTTATGCATATTTCTCTCACCTTATTAATGCATATATGTTTGTTTAGTTTCATAAACTTCATAGAATATATATTTGTTTATTGTTATGCATGAGTTAAGGGGGAGCTTCTATGAAGCTTAACTTTAATCCATGCATATATAGCTCCATGAGTTTTGTCATCATCAAAAGGGGGAGATTGTGGCCCAAAGGCCCATCACTCTAGTTTTAATGATGATTAACTCATATAGTTATAGCACTAATGATCTTGTGTTTAATTAATCTCAGATTTGTGATCAAGATCTTAGTAGGTGTTTAGCTTCAACAAAGGATTTCAAGTCAAGTTTTGGAGCTAGCACGTGTTGATTCAAGAGCTTGTGCACCAAGACCACATCAAGTACTCAAGAGGAGTCTAGCTCTTTGGATCAAGGTTTGGACCAAGTCAAGAAGGAGAAGAAGACTTCAAGTGAAGACGTTCAAGAGAAGACTTGTGTCTAGATTTGTTGTGTTAAGATTTTGTTTTAGATAAAATGTAAAGGATAGAATAGTTGGTGGATTGCTCAAGTATCATATACACTCACACACAAGATTTATATGAGTTTTCATAAAAGAGTTTTCATTTTGGACAAATACCGTTTTGGTTTTTGGAGTTTCATATATGCATATGTTTTTAACCAAAACCATTTTAGTGCTTATTGTCAAAAATATGGATATTTCATCATATATGTGTAGTGGATCATATCCATACACACTAACCTTCAAAAGTGTAAATATCTTGTTTTTATATTTGGAGAAGTTTTGAAAAATCAATTTGAAAAAATACGGTTTTTGTTTTAAGAAAAAATTTCTAAGTTAGAAAAATAGTTCAAAATGTGTGTAACATATTTGATTTTTACTCAAACATGTTTGTATATCAAAGTATATTACTGAACTTATTTTTATAGATTTTTAGAGAATTTATGAGATTTTATTAAAGTCAAAAAGTCAAGTTTTAAATCCCCAAATTGCTTGGACTGACTCTCTGTCGGTCGATCGGACAAGAAGTCGGTCGACTGTTGCGGTCGACCGATGTGCACAGACATGCATAGGTTGGGCCGGTCGACCGCACGGTTAACCGTCGAGAGTGTCTGCTCTCTGAAAATGGCCCGGTCGATCGGGCGATCGATCGCTAGGCCTTTGCCCAGTTTGCGGTCAACCGACCGCTCGACCGACCTCCCTAACGGTCGGAACCGACCGTTGGAAGTCGACCGGGCGGTCGACCGTCAGCAGCCAGAGCTGCTGAGTTGGCTTCCAACAGGCCGATTTTTGGAGCCTATAAAAAGGGGCTCCCATGGACTGTTTTCTACAAGATTTGAAGTGGGTTTTTGAGCTAATTTTCCTACTCTATTAAGTATTTATCTCCACTTGTTTTAGAGCCAAATACTTCCATTCAAATGGAGAGTTTATCAAGAGTTTTCAAAAGTAATTTCCTGTGTTTTGTACCAAAAATTCCATCCTTGTTTTCTCACACATGCTTGAGCTTTTCATTGCTATATCATTCCTATAGGAGAGGTGTTGTGAGAGTTGTTTTAGGTGATCAAAGTGTTTAGATCACCAAAATATTCATTCTTGTAATTGAGGAGGCGGACTTGGGGTTCGCGGTGTTTCGAGTTCTAGTGAGAACTCGGTGTAGAGGTGCGGCCTCGCAAGCTTTTGCGCTTGAGAGTGTTTGTTCTTGCGGGAACAAGTGAGGGGACTAGTGAGTCCAATAGTTCTAGTGTGAACTCCTTGTAGGTGTTGCGACACCGAGTGATCCGATGGGATTGATTCTAGTGGAAATCCTTCATAGTGTTGAAGGTGGGGACGTAGAGCAAGTGTGCTCGAACCTCGAAACAAATCTCTCGTGTTTGCGATTGCTCTCTCTATCTCTCACTTGTCTTTATATCTTGCATGCTATATTGCTTTCATCTGTATATGCTTGATATATCTTGTACCTTATTATTATATGCTTGGGGATTGTTTGCTCATACTTGTATTCAACCAAGAGAGCCAAAGCGACATCTCAACTCTTATCTAGAGGAATCTTGAGGAGTTAGTCCAGAGCCCTTCACGGGGAATCCAGCTATACTCTTGTGTTATACTTGGTGTGTTGTGCATAAGAATTTTAGTTTGCATAAATAGTTTTTATTCTGCATTAATTCACCATTAGATTGGTTAGTCACCTATTCACCCCTCTAGGTGATTTCAACAACAAATCCTAAGAATTTACCGCTGGTTACCCTCTGGAAAGATTTAGTGGAATCATTTTTAGCTGATGCACCCGCATGATGTCGAATACTATCTTCAGATCTGCTATTGATCGCCATTGACATGGCTTTTTATTGCAATGTCGTCAACGTAGCATTCCACTGTTTACGTATATGCTCGTGGAAAATTGCATCATAGCTCTCTAGTATATTGCCCCCGCATTCTTTAATCCGAAAGGTATGACAGTATAGCAATATACCCCCAATGGCATCCTGAAGGATGTATGTTTTTCTTCATCAGGGTACATCTTGATTTGATTGTATCCCAAGAATCCATCCATGAAGGACATGCGTTCAAACTCACCGTGTTGTCGATCATGACATCCGTGATTGAAAGGGAGAATTCATCTTTAGGACAGGTCTCATTTAGATCGCGAAAATCAATGCAAACCAGATCTTCTTATTTTTCTTGGTAACGGGGACGATATTGGCTACCCAATTGGGGTGTTGTTCCTCTCTAATGAAACGAGAGTCTATAAGCTTTTTGACTTCCGACTGGATTGCTTTCATTATTTCTGAAAATGAAACGTCGCTGTTGTTGTTTGACTAGTTTCACATCTGGATTAATGTTAAGGCGATACATAGCCACTTAGGATCAAGCCCAGTCATATCCTCGTAATTCCAAATGAAAACATCTATATACTCCCCCACAAGGGATATTAGATCTTCCTTCTCGGAGGGTGATAAGCTTTCGCATATAAAGATGGGCTTAGAATTAGCCTCATCTCCCAGATTGACCTGGGTTACCTTATCCTCTGTGGGTGGTTCATGTTATTCGAAACGAATTCTCAGAGAGTGTTTAAGTGTTTGATCCAAGGATCTGTAGGACTAGATTATTTCATCTCCATCTCCTGATGGCTTATTGAAACTATGTTTACTGAAAGTTCTTTGAAGATATTGCTGACACTGACATCTGACTCCCACGATGATGTGCCCGACGAGTGATTATGGTATAGTGACTCTTTAGACTCAGAGGCTAACGAGATTGGAGCTGACACATAGCCCAACCCCCAGCGAGTTCGATGATAATAATCAAGGGCGTTCCCTTTTGGAACGAAAGATCGAAGTAATTTTCTTCTTCCTTTGCCAAAGTTCAAGCTCGGATCCTTTATTAGGTCATACCCATGTTCTCCATCATTCTAAGTACATTTGGCTCATAATGAGAGAATTGAGGGGGTTTATTCTCGCTTTCCGAGTCTTCGCGAGGCATCAATTCGGACTTGATTCTTCGAAAAGAATTGGTTTTTGGCCGTTGCGTCTTACTGAGACCATGAATAACGATCCTTGTGCATCACTGACGCCTTGATATGCCATGAGGGATGACTTCACCGTACATGCAATGATGTCAGAGCACCTATTGCTGACTAGGGTCATCATCTACGTCGGTACTAGTGTCCGACGGCACGGAATCAGAAGCAAACATAAAAAAGTAAGCTAAATCTAACTCTTCATTAATATACCACTCGCCTATATCATTGGCGGGGTTATTAATATCGAGCTTATAATGCTCATTATAAGTGGGTTTCAGCTCCCAAAGACATTCTTCCTCTGCCACTGATTCAGTGTCAACTTCATTACCAGAGTTTGGTTCCTCTGGCTGTCGATTCTCGTTCATCTCTAGAGAATCCTGGTATAGGAGGGAGTCGGTGAAATAGTTCTCTACCCTCTTAAACGAATGCCTTTCGGCGATCAATGTTCAGACTTTCTCACCTCCGTCAATATACTTCATGACTTGATGGAGGGTGGAGGGGAGATAGAGTTACGATGAATCCACGGTCGTTCCAGCAGCAAATTGTACGAAATGCCGACGTCAATCATATAGCAAGTTTCTTTAGATCTCAGATCCCCAATCTGACATTTGAGTTTGATTTTCCCCATTGGGCGCGTACCATTGGCGTTGAAACCATAAATGGTAGTTTGGGTGGCGCTCAATCAGTGGGTGGGGAGCCCTAATAAGTGCTGCATGACCCGGCGAGGCATAATGCTCAACGTGGATCCTGGATCTACTTGAATGCAGCTCACTTCAGACGATCTGATATACCCTATGAAGTATAGTGGCATATCATATTTCCCCTTAACCTGCATGTCGTCTGGTGTGAAGGTAATGCAGGGGGCATTTTCAGAGGCGTGGAGACAGTCTTCCCTATTTTCCTCCTGTGGTTCAGCCGAGATCTGGGTCATGAAGACCTTAGCATCGGCTGAGCTTCTTCAGAGCTTCTCTTGTTGACTTCAAAAGTCTTAGAAGCTCGTAAAGAGTGATCTTGGCTGGGATGTTGGCCAGTTAATCCAAGACATCAAAGCGGTAAGGTGCTGAAGTTCCTTCTACTTTGTCCTTCGGGAGGGCCCTGGCATACCGAAGCTCCTTCTGTTTCTCCGTAGGTTGCTTCGCGGATAGCTTGGTTGGCTCTAAAGTAGGTGCAGGCGAATTTGCCACCAACTCATCGTATTTCTTTAAGTACGACTGTCCCGAATGAGTTTTGGCCATGAGTGGCGCATTTAGTTCTGTGGCAAGGACGATTGTCTCCTCCTCTGAGTCAGTTAAAGAGGGGATATCAGTTTCTGCTTCCCGAAAAAAGGCACACACCATATTGCAAGGCGAAGCTTTTGCTTTGCCTTTGGACTTCCTGTTGGTAACAGTAGTCCACTGTTGGCCTTCTATAAGGTCAGGATGAACCCACATGATTTCTCCCTGGGGCGTAGGAACAAGCACGAGTCCTTTCTCTTGCTGGTGATGTGGGTCCGTATTGATCATCCTTAGTTCCCCTTTTGGGATGTAAACTACTCCGGCCGAATTTGGAGGCTGGTTTTAAAACTGAAGAAATGACGTCATATTAGCCGTCACTTTCTTCTGCTCTGGACGGAGCTTGAGCACTTCCGCATCAATCAAAGCTTGAAGAATATCTTTGAAGATATAACAGCTCTGGTGGGGTGCCCCAGCATCCTATGATACAGGCAGTAGTTGGGATTGTCGGTCTTGCCAACCTCCTCGGGATGTCTAGCTTCAGGAAGCTTTAATTTATTGTTCTTATTGAGTAACTTGAATAACGAATCGACGTGCTCGTCCTTGAAGAAGTACTGCCTATTGGCGCGCGACTGACTTAAAGAACCACCCCCTCTGGTCGGCTGAGGCTTAACGGGAGATTCGTCTCTGTCGCCAATGTATCTTTCCTTTTTGATTGGAAGGATACTTCTGGCGCGTGCCTTGTCAACTTTTTGGGTCTGGGCTTGTTTTCTTCTGCTCTAACCCTGGCGACAATCTCTTCAGCTTGTTCACCTTGCTGGACCAACTGCTTCCAGGTGCGGCTTTAGCAACTCTATCTGGGCTAGGAGTGAGGTTTGCAAATTGGGACGGCATGTCTCCACCAGGGTGGCCTGGGTCTTACCGCTAGGACATCAGAGCGCCATATTCTGAAATCTCTCCATAAATACTTTGACTGACTCCCCTTTCGTTGCTTCATTGCCAGGAGAGTTGGCGTGGTAACCTCCGAGTCATCTTCAAAGAAGCGAGTAAGAAAAGCTTCTCTAAATAACCCTAGTTTTTGATGGAGTCTTCGGGAAGTTTCATGAACCATTCAAAGGTGAGTCCTTTCAGAGTGCTGGTGAACAAACGCGCCATGATAGCATCATTTGCTACTATGTTCCCTGTCTGAGACTTGAAGTAGTAGATATGTTGGTTCAGTGACTCTTTGCTGTCAAAGGCCTATAGGGTTGGAGCTTTAAACTTAGGAGGGTATGGACAAGATTCCATTCTGCCGTGTATGACCGGACCACTCCTGCTTCTTGGAGGCCTTTCTGATTGGTAAGGGCTTCCAGACGCTGCTCTAGTTTATTCATTCTTTTAGAATGAGTACCCCCATTCTCTGGATTGCCTCCCTCTTCAGATGAAGACTTAGAGAACTTAGAGTTGGACTGTTTCTCCTCCTCTATGTGCACAGAAGATGAGCTTTCCCCTTCCTTCTGCTTGCCTTTAGACTTTTTAGAAGAAGTTTGGGTCTTCGACTTTTCTTATCTTCAAGCAATTATGTAAGCATCTGTTTGAGGTATCAATAGATTCTTGTAGGGCACGAATCATATCAAATTGTTCTCTCTGAACCTGAGTTTGCTGTTCTAAATGCCTGGTCGTTTCCTCAGGAGTGTTTGCCATATACGCAACTTCCTTCTCTACAGAAGAGTTCGAGGCTGTGATTCTGCGATAGCAGAGCGTGATTCACTTACTTCAATACCCCAGGCTAGGGCACTGTAGTCAATCGGGCCTACCGCACTAGTCTGAGTGCGAGTATGCCGGTATACTCCTTCGGGTTCTATATCAGACTCATCAAAGCTGACTATCGGTTGTTTTCCCTATTTCTGCTTGGCGTAGTGCTTGGACCTGCCATGTTTATAGTGATTTCGGGGTACTCCGTGTTAGAGAAGGTTCCTTTTCTGTGAAAACGACGCCTTTGGCTGAGTGGGAGGTCGAGGTTAATCATTTGAATACCGGCTGCTTGCTCACATGTGAGTTGCAGCGACATTCAGAGAGCATTGCCGTGATGAACTGTTCACAGCAACAGGATGGGGCGATCTGATTAGCACTTCTTTTCTTTGTCAAATATCTCTTAAATCTGTGGGGGGAGATCAAAGAGATTAGCCTCGGGTTTTTGAGGGCTTTTCAGCTTTTGAGAGCCATCCTTGCGTCGCAATTCTAAAACACAAGTTTCTAAAATGCGGAGCTCATGTTCTGTAGAACAGACGTAGCTCTTGCGTCTTGGCTTTGAAACGCGGGTCTCGTGGGAGACGTTGACGCGGACCTCGCATTGCTAATTGTCACATCTGGCCAGCGATACATGAAAAATGCGGATTTTCTGAGTCCCGCGTTTGGTTGTAGAGACATGGGTCTCGTTCTCTGAGGAGAGGCACGGATCTTGCGCTGCTGAACGTCGCGTTTGGAAAGTGAAGTCTCAGAAATGCAAGCCTTTGGGCTTCGCATTTTGGTCTCCATACGTGGACTTCGCGTGTCTGACGTAACACAGAAGAGACGTGGTTTGAGCCTCGCGTTCTGTATCTGCTGGACAGATAGTTATTCCAGCTTCTTGCATCTGTAATTGACGCACACGTCGCCTCTGTCGACGTTCAGTGTTCCAGTTACACCGCACGAGTTATTGGGAACCCCTGGTAACCTGGAGCTGAGGAAGAGGACGGGCGTGAGCGGGCTGACCGTTAACAATGTTGACCTCGTGGGTCTCGTGGGAGACGTTAACGCGGGTCTTACGTGTGATACATTCGGCCATGATGTTCTCTGCACAGACTGCATTTGGGGAAGCCTCCGAAGGGACCTGAGAGCGAATCTCTGAGGAGACTTTGCGGTCTGAAGAGACTTTGCGGTACTACCGCGCCACCCTAGGGCTCTTGGAGCCAGAAGAGAGGAACTCCTCATACTTTGCCTGGTCGAATTTCATGACAAGTGATTCGACCATTTTTCCTATGCAGGTGACGTCACCTTGCGCCACGACTTGCTCATTAGTAGAGAAAATAGTCCCCAGCGGAGTCGCCATCTCTTGTTTGATGGGAAAAATTGAAAGCGTGTAAATTCTTTATTTAACTGTAAAGAAAGTTACAGCAATCTTAAAACTTCCGATTACAAGAGAAAGAGATATTCAAGCTCAAATCTTCTCTTTGTTTAGTGATGGGTTATTGATGTGGCGGTGAAAAGTGAATCTTATTTTCTATTGACCGGGTGAGCGTCGCAGTCTTCTGGAAATCTTCTCTTCAGATAATGGACAGAGTAACACAGCTCCTGTCCAATGAAATCTCAAAGAGATTTGGGGCAAGAACAAACTTATACTCAGTAAGTTGTTAGAAGAGTTGCACTCTTTTGTATTCTTCAGCTAGAGGCTTTGATCGAGATTCTTCAAATCGACCAAAATTTCTCTGACCCCTCTCCAGTAGCAGACTGGGCTATTTATAGGAGTTTCAGGGTTAAACTGTCCCCTAAAAATCCTTCATAATGGGGGTTAACTCCCTCATTACGTGGGCAGTAATTGACCTAGTAATGAGGGCAGTTATAACCGAGATGCGGGCTTCGAACCTCTCGTTTTGCTGTTGAGGTAACGCTTGACAAACGCGAGCTTCAAGTTCTGCGTCAAGCTTCATGTGAGAAGACGCGGGCTTCGGGCTCTACGTCTTGGCATTGCATAGATGACTGAGGTGCGGCTTTCAAGCTCTGCATCTAGGTCATTGCAGTGATATTGAGATGCGGGTTTCAACCTTTGCGTCTTGGTGTTGTATTAGTGGCTATGATTAGCCTTGCGTCTGGAGGTTAGACTCTGCTTTCTAATGACTTGTCCTCAGTGATTTACTTGTCCTAAGTGATTTTTGGACAGTCTACAACTTATCTCTACACTTACGGATAGTATTGTGCAGTTTTACTTCACTGCCTATATTATGAATAATCGCCATCTCACATATATCTATTATGTTTATTCCATGTGCATGTATATATTGTGTTATTCCATTGTTTCTTTATTTTTTCTTTGTACATTTGCTCGTCGTATCTGAGACCCTAGGTTTGCATGTCCAGATTTAGATCCCGTGGCTATACTTTCAGGGCGGGACCAGGAGTACCTAGACAGACTGGCTGAGCAGCTGTAAGACCGATCGTGACTTTTTTATCTCTTTTGGCTTGCAGTATGTTTTATAGTAGTACTCTTTTTGTGTTATATATATGTCTAGTTGTAGTGTAAATTTTCCTAAATATGCCGATGGATATTACTCTATTTCTGGTATTGTATGGGACTGTGTTATGTACTATTGTTACATGTGATATATAAATATCAACAGTGTTCTTACTTTATTATTGTAATTATACAGGTCTACAGAAGGCTTAGTGTCTATACGAAAGGTTTATTTATCCCACGTGTATACGTCGATGATCATGTCACAAACTGTTATGCAGTATTTTGGGAAGCGAGGTGTGACATGATTTTCTTGGTATCGGAGCTTAGTTTTAAATTTGGCGTTTGGAAGACACAATCCCAGCCTTTCGACCCTAGTTCTTACCTGTAGACTTGGATAAGGTGTTGCACTATTGATACATAGCTAGAGACATGATATGAACACATAAGTCCATAGTTTGGAACTAAACTATCTCGTCTTAGTCCCGTCTCTAACCTAGTATTTAATAATCAGATGGCTCAGCATGTTACTGAGGATGATTTCACGGATCCAGCATAGTTCATAAAACTATTGTTGGAATCTCAGCAGTAGTAGAATGAGTGGGTTACAATTGCATTAGAGAAGTTAGCTGCTTTAGGAAGTTAGGTCAGGCAGGAGAATGTATCTGATTTCAGGAAACTCCACCCCGCAGTTTTCACAGGGGAAGAAAGCCATTAGGATGCTGAGCAGTGGCTTATTGATACGAAAAACTTGTTAGTAGCAACTCGAGTTTTAGAGGCTGATCGGGTGGATGTAGTGAAAATTCAGCTGTCAGGAGTAGCCCGTTTTTGTTGGCTTGCAGAGGAGAGTCATTTATTGAAACCCATCTCTTGGAAGACATTTTCTGAGGTGTTTCTAGCCAAGTTCTTTCCTGACACGGCCAAAACAGAAATAGAGCAGAAATTTATAAATCTCAGATAGGCTGGGAAGACAGTTGATGAGTATGCAGCCAAAATTTCCAAACTTAGTCGATTTGCTCTATATATGGTGTTTACTGAGGAGAATCGGGCCAGGAGATTTCAACAGGGATTGAATTTGAAACATCAGTGATATGTTATCTCATTCAGATACAAAACTTTCGCAGAAGTGTTAACTGCTACCCGGGAATAAGAGCAGCTCAGTGAGTTGATGGCAAGGGTGCAAAAATCCCAATTGGACAGATTTCTGGAGGGACTCTGACCAGGCAGGTGGGTGTAACACCCCCAAAGCGACAGATGGCTTCAGTGCCCCAGTTCAAAATGGCTGTGTAAATATTGTCACAAGGTAGGGCATACTGCACATGAGTGCATGGGCCAATGACTTGTGTTTGGTTTGTGGATCGAGTGAACACCAGGTAAGTCAATGCCCACATAGTCGACATTTCCCAAGAGAAATACCTTTAGTCCCCATTGAACAATAGAAGCAGGCAATGTCTGGATCCCTAGTGGGACAACAAAGCAGGTGGTGTCAGAACCATCAATGCCCATGGGTTTCTTTTAGCCAAGGCAGCCTTTGGGAATGTATCAGCAGGCCCAGAAGGGCAACATACGACCAAAAGGATGAGTCAAAGGCAGGGCAAGGCATATACTCTTACAGTTGATCAAGCAGATGTCTCAGGTGAAGTTGTCACAAGTATTATTTTAGTGCATTCTATTCCTGCTTATGTTTTATTTGATTCTGGTGCTACTCACTGTTTTTTGTAGACTGTCTAAAAATTACTGAAGATAGGTCATCAGATAACAGGCTTGATCACATCAGATGTTTTTACCTCCTCAAGGGGATAGCCTTAACCCATTTGGAGAAGGAATCGGTTATGGCTAAGATAAACTAGTGTCCTTTGGATGAAGATGGGCTGATAGGACCAACCACGTCCATTCCCCACATCTCGAATAGCCATGAAGAAGTTATAGGGCGAAGATGTCCCGATGCATGGTGAATGAAGTCACCATAAATCTTATAGGCGTGGTATCGCTTAGCATAGGCGATGGCGTCAGGGATCATCTTTAGCCAATAATATCCCAGTCTTCGGAGTCGATCTCCAAGTTTTGGAACAGGTTAGTAAGCTCGGCACATACATGAGCCTCTTTGAGTGCTTCTGTGACTCTTTATGTGATAAGCAGCGGTGGAGGATTCCATCATGCGACCAGTGATACAGTGTTCTTATGATTGCATTGTAGTAGAATTTAAGGGCTTTGCTTCTAATGAAAGCTGCCTCTATTGGGTCATCAGGCGGAATGTCGTACAATGCATAATCGATGTACGAGAATTACCAATCCCTGAGCTCTAGACCTACTGAAGTCTTTAGGGTTTTCTTTGACTTAAAGGTTCCCTGCTGGAATTTGATCATCTTCCATGACGAATCTTAGACAATATAGGTTATAGCTGTAGACGAGTACTTTCTCTGCCGCTCCGACTGGAAGGGCCAAGGAAGCGGCAAGGGACGCCAGTGCATCTGCATGCACATTTTGCTGGCGAGATACATGGTCAATGTAGAAACTTCTGAACTTCTCCGCCATGTAGATGGTTGCAATAGGGTACTAAGTCTTCATGTCTGACTTCATACTCCCTGCAAACATGATTAACGATGAGTTTTGAATCTCGTACGCATCGAGGTTTTAACACCAATCTCATCAGCGATTTGCATTTTGATCAAGAGAGCATTGTATTCTGCCCCACTCTTGCTAAGATATTTCCTTGAGGACCCATTCTTGATGCGCCGTCGAAGAAGAGTTGCCACACATGTCTTTCGAAAGACGTCTGCGTCAAGCAAACTTCAGCGACCTCGTCTGAGAGATCTTCATAAAGTTTGATCGTCTTTGGATCTGGATGCTTAGCCAAAAAGTCTGCCACTGCCTGTCCCTTCACATTTTTTGTGGTAGGAATTGCATCTCATATTGGGAGAGCAATATGGCGCATTTTGCCAATCAACCATTCAGTGATGATGGCTTTGTCATAAGCAATCTTAATGGATTGACTTTTGATATGACGTATATGGTTTGGCCCACCAAGTAGTGTCGTATCTTCTGGACGGTGAATATCAATGCCAAGCATTCTTTTTTGATCAGGTTGTAGCAATGTTCAGCTCTGATCATTGTTCTACTCAGGTAATAGATTGCATGCTCATGTCCCTGATCATTATTCTGGGCTAGCAAATCTCTAGAAAATGATTCATAACTCGAACGTATATCAGGAAAGGTTTTCCTGACACCGGAACTGTAAGGACAAGTGGATGCATGAGGTATCACTTGATTTTCTCGAACGCTTGTTGGGAAGCATTGTTCTAGATGAATGAAACACCCTTCTTCATTAATTTGGTGAAGGGTTGACATCGTCCTGATAGATTTCAGATAAACCTCTGGATATAGGCTAATCACCTTTGCAATCATCTAAGCTCTCTAAGATTCTTAGAGGTTGCATCTCCTAGACGGAGCTGGCTTTCTTTGGGTCGAGGTGGATTCCTTTGGATGTTACAACAAACCCAAAGAATTTACCGCTGGCTACCCCCATAAAGGATTTGGTGGGATTCATTTTCAATTGATGCGCCCGCATGATATCGAATACTGTCTTCAGATCTGCTATGTGATCACCTTTGGCACGACTTTTCACTGCAATATCGTCTATGTAGTATTCCACTATTTTGCGTATATGCTCGTGAAAACTTGCATTCATAGTGTTGGCCAAAGGCTATTAGCCCTAGTTTTGATGATGACAAAACATATGTAGTTATGTTTTTAACAATTTTGTTTAACAAAGTTTCAGGTTAACTCTTTCTTGCATTTCGGCTTCATCACAAGACTCACACGTTGGAAGCCAAGAAGGTTTAGATCCCAGAGCCTAAGCATATAGAAGAGCTCAAGATCAAGATTGCAAGAGAAGACTATATCAAAATTTGTATTTTTTGCTTTTTGATTTTTAGATAGAATTTATAGTCATTTGTTAAAATCAAGATGATATAGGTTGATAGTTTTTGAGATTAACACACATACATTTTTCATGTTCCTAAAGTGTTTTTATAAAGAGTTCAAAATATTTCTCTTTCTGTTTTTCGAGATCGAGTCTGGGAAAAACGAGTTTTAGAAAAAATCGATTTTCGATTTAGAAAAGTGTTTTTACAAAATATAATTCTAACTTTATTTTGTGTTGATCCATGATCACACACTGGTTCTATCAAGTCCCTAGAACTCTATTTTGTGTTTAAAGATCAAAGTTTATTTTGTCAGAAAAAGATTGGTTTCAAAAAGATTTCAATAATAATCTTTTGGCCCAAAGTCGGTCGACCGGCCGGTCAACCGTAGGCAGAGCAGCTTTGCTCTGTTAGTCGATCGGGCGGTCGACTGATAGTCACCAAAGTGCATTGTGTGCACTTCGGTCGACCGGGCGGTCGACCGACTACAAGAGCTTTGCTCTCAGTTGGGTTCGATCGACCGTCCCGGTCAACCGACAGAGAGCCTTGCTCTATGGTTGGGAAAAACGGTTGACCGACCAATCGACCGCTATCCCTAATGGTCGAAAATCTGACTGTTGGTGGTCGACCGGCTAGTCGATCGATAGAAGGATTTCCTTCTGATTTTTTTCCCAACGGTTATATTCTATTTTGTCTTTTTTTGGGTCTTTTTCCAACGACTATTTTGTTTTTTCTCTTCATATTTTCATCCCCTATGAATAGTGGGACTATAGAAAAAACCAAGAACAAGATTTCTAAAGTTTAGATCAAGTTTTTACAAGTTTACATCAAGTTTTAAATTTTTTTAAAAGATTTTCTTTTGAGCTAAAATTTCATATCCTTGATTTTTAGCTTGAGCCTTCCCTCTGCATCTTTACAAGCTATTTTCACTACACAATTTTAAAGAGTTTCACCTCCTCATCTTGGTTATAGGATTGTTCTTGTAAGCTATTTGTGATCAAGTAAAGATCACCAATTTTCTTCTTTGTGAGGTTGTAAAGGTTGCGACCTCAAGTGAGCTAGTGAGCTTCATGTTGGTGTTGGGTACCGCGAGAGAGGACTTGTGAGTCTATTGAATTCTAGTGAGAACTTGTAATGGTTAACGATCTAGTAAGATCGGTCATAGTGAAAATCTTTCATAGTGTTGAAGACGGGGATGTAGAGCAGTGGCTCGAATCTCAGAACATATCATCGTGTTTGCGATTGCTTACTCTTTCTCTCTTTACTCTACTATCTCTTTACTTACTTGCACACTTATATTGTTTACTTATTTGCAAGGATTTCTTGTGTTGGGATTGGTATTTGCTAAGTTTCTAGCAAGTTGATTTTTATTCCGCATTAGTTTCCATTTAGTATAGCCATCACCTTTTCACCCTCTAGGTGATTTACATTGGTATCAGAGCCTAACCCTAGTTTTGGTTTAACCACCTTAAGGAGATCCTTTTCATTTAGTTATATTCATTTATTGCATTTGTTATTTGTGTATGTACTTATACTTGTTTCATGGCATCACACAACTTCTCTAGCATCAAGTCCCCACCCAAATTTGATGGGTTGAACTTCTCCATTTTGAAGGTCAAGATGAACCTATTCCTTAAGTCTCTAGAGTTAGAGTTGCCAAGGCCATTTCCAAAGAATTTGTTGAACCTCACGGTGATGATACATGGTCCAAAGCAACCGCCAAGGACTATGACGCCAATGCCAAAGCCCAATCTGCACTTACACAAGCTTAAATGATGATGATCTTTCTCGTGTAATTAATTGCAAATCCTCTTATGAAGTTTGGAATGATCTAATCATTACTCATAAGGGGACATCGCAAGTTAAAAGATCTTAAGTTGACTTGCTTCGTTCTCAATTTGAGTTTTTTTACACGCTTGAAAATGAATGTATAGATGAGATGCTTACTCGGTTCACTAAGATAACTAATGGTTTATCTTCTTTAGGTGACACCACTGACAATGACCAAAATATTCAGAAGGTCATTAGAGCTCTCCCTAAAGCTTGGGAAGTCAAGGCGACAACCCTTAAGGAGCTCAATGATAGAGAGGAGATGAATTTCTCCAGCTTTATAGGAAATCTCAAAACACATGAGATGAAAATGAAGGTGAAAGAAGAAAGGAAGACACCAAAGAAGAAAGCAATTGCTTTCAAAGTTACTCCCTGCACCATCGACAATGAAGATTCATCCGAAGATGGAGATGAAGACTTTGCCATGCTCATTAGGAAAGTGGGCAAAATATTTATAAGAAGGGAAGACAAAGCAACTTTCGAAGAGATAGACATCAAGGGATATTTGAAAAGAAGAAAGAGGAGACGTGTCCTTACTTTCATTGCAAGAAGACAAGCCATCTAATTGCGAATTGCCTCTCACTTCAAGCCACTACTTCCAAGAACGTGCATAGGAAGAAGAAGGCAATGGTATCCACTTGGGATGATTCAAAAATGAATTCCGAAGAGGAGATTGATGTCGCACACGTTTGCTTCATAGCAAATGGAGAGGAGACTTTCATAGTAAATCTCAAAACCTTTTTAGAAAATAATGATTTAACTATGAATGAACTTGTAAAATTTTTTGAAGAATTACAAAATAGATATGAAATTTCTCTTGCACAAATAAAAATTTGAAAAAGGAAAATGACTTTTTAAAGAATAAGTTAGAAATTATTTTTAAAGAGAAAAATGACTTATTATTTCTTTTGAGAAAATAAAAAATAATTTTGATAAATACAAACTTGCTTGTAATGATAAAAGCCCTAATATTGTTTTTAACAAAAATAAATTTTTAAATATCCAAAAATGTATTGATGTTTTGGATACCACTGGATGAAGGTTGGAATTTTGTTTTTAAAAAAATAAATAAATAAATTAAGATCTTGTAGAAGAAAGCAAAAGAAAAATAAAAATATGAAGAAAGTAAAAGAAGAAAGAAATACTAATCTTTTTGTGAAGATTTGAATAACTGAAGTAAAAAAAAAAAGAAATTAAGAGATTGGTATGAAGGGAAGAAGAAGATGAGCCAGTGAACTTGTTTTTTATCGTCGCCTTGTTGTCTCCTTGTTCTAAGCGATGCTGAAAACAAAAGAAGCTAATAAAAGAAAAGAGATGACTTCATGGAATCAAATATGTAAGAAAAGAATAGCATAAAAAATAAAGAGAAAATAAAGAAAAACTTAGACTGAACGCTGTAAGATCAGAAGAATTCTAAATTTTATTCAATAAGTATCAAATACAAAGCCCTTGACCTCTCCAATCTCGCATTACAACGCTCAAAACTCTTTTTTTTTGACTTTCAGCCCTCTGGTGTACTATCTCTCTCTCTCTCAATGAATACAGATAGTTATAGGAAAATAGTGATAAGGGAGAGCATAGGGGATAGGAAGAGCTGGCTATTTTTGAATTCCAATCTTCCCCTTATCTCCAAACTTGATTTATTCAGAATTCTGATCTGCAGCTTATTGGCGTGTTGATTGCTAAATATTGCTTATCAGATAATAGAATTCGAAATAGTGATCAACATAAGAGTTGTAGCCCTTTAAATATTCTTTCTGTATCATCTTGAATCATCAGATTTAAGATTCAGTAGCAAAAGTTATGATTAAAATACTAAACTGTATCCAGTCTGAATCCGAATCGAAATGTTTCATCACATTCGTTGATCTTCTCTCTATCCATTTATCCTCAGGAAACCCAATTGGGTATTCAAAAATTCATTTTTCTTTTAAATTTTTATAGTATTATCTTATCTGAAAAATCCAATTCTCAGATAAGATAGACTAAAGATTCTCTGAATTTGAGTCGATCCTTGTTTGATTTGAACTTTTTAGTTTGTTTGGATAGGATCTATGTGTTATCTTCTGTTTATCATCCTGCAAGGATTAGATCATTAAGACAAGTGAGTTTGTAATGATTTATTACAGAATATATGTAGGAATATAATAATATTTATGCAATATATATGTCAAAATACACCCCCACACTTATATTTTGGTCGTCCTCGAGCAAAACAAAACTAACCTAAGGTTTTTATTGGACCACTTTCGTAGGTTATGTGATTGCACTTAGCATGTGCAACAAGCCTTTAAACCTCTAGGTACCCCTAGTGGAGGAGTTATAGTCTCCTGAGGGTTTTCAGTGGATTACACCCACAAAATCCATAAAGAAAAGAAATAATTTGTTAGTATTTTTGAAAATACATTTTGAAAAGAAGAGGAAATATTTGAAGTGCATTTACAAGTATTAAGGAACTTGCAAGTTATAAGAGCTTCAAATTATTCATTCTTAGACTTAGCCTCTATTCAAATATTTGTTATCAATTAAGCCTAGGAATAAAATTGTATTCTCATCTAGTCTATTATTTTACCCTAAGTCATATGCATCTTGTGACCGTGAATATTTGACTAAGGGTTCTTCAACTCTAACTCTTATGCCTTATTTGTGTATATATTGGTGATAATATTTCTTAGCTTTCTTAGGCTTTCTAATTTGCCCATGTAATGAGTCTTGTCGGTGACTCCCAAACCGGACAGTTTTAGGACACCGGGTGAGAAAACACCCCACGGACTTAGGACTCGAGCAAATAAAGCCACAAAATTAAGGATTTTTTTGGTGATATGAACCACTTTTAGGCGTGAATAATCATACTTTTATGAAGCACAAAAATCCAGCTTAATCAGAGGATTCTTATTATATATAATATATTTTTCTTCTTTTTTCTTCTTTTTTTTCCTTTTTTTTTAGGCATAAGAATCTTTGTTTTTGAAGCTTAAGTATGTAAGTATATTAAAGATGCATATTTTATCAAGGTAAAAATCAAGACTAGATTACTATTTCAATTTTTTCTTCCTATCCCTAGAAATTAAACAAATATTCTTATTTCAACCAAATATAAGAAATCCTAATTATGATTCTCTTATTCCTTAAAATTAACTTAATTTCTTGCAAAAATAAGTCAAAGTGTTATTTTTCTTTTCAAAAAGTTTTTTTTGTTAACAAAGAAAATGTTTTTTTATAATTTTTATTTTTTTAATCTTTTTTTATTTTTTATTATTTTTTTTAGAAAACCTAGAAGAAAACCTATGTTAACCCTCCCCCACACTTATCTCATGCATTGTCCTCAATGTATGAATGAATGCATAGCATGCTACAAATGTAAGAATATGAAGAATAGACAGTACCTGATGAGGATGAGTGGATGTCATCCATCATTGTCTAGTTAAGAGAAAAAATATAAAAACTATAATACATAAATGGATTCCTAGCATGTATAGAGATCAATCCTGATAAACAGGATCTTCCAGAAGGATTTCCTCCAATTCTGGGCTCAGATACTCACAGTATGGTTTTAAACGATGGCCATTTACTTGAAAAGTGGTATCATCCGTGGTATTGTGGACCTCAACTGCACCATGTGGGTATACCTTATGGACAATGTACGGACCGGTCCAACAGGATTTTAGTTTTCCCGGAAAGAGTGTAGACGGGAATTGTACAATAAGACTTTTTGTCCTGACTGAAATTCCTTCTGAGTTATGATCCTATCATGCATAATCTTCATGCGATCCTTGTACCATTTGAACAGTCATATGCATCATTTCTTATCTCTTCAAGCTCATCCAGTTAAAGTTTCCTAGACTCTCCTGCCTTGTCTAAATGAAAATTTAGGCGCTTGATTGCCTAGTATGCTTTATGTTCTAACTCGATAGGAAGATGGAAAGCCTTGCCATAAACTAACCTTTATGGAGACATTCCAATAGGAGTTTTGAATGCAGTTCTATATGCCCATAAGGCATCAGTCAGGTGAAGAGACCAATCTTTTCTAGTGGTGTTCACAGTTTTCTCTAGAATGGTCTTGATGGCTCGATTGGAAACTTCTATTTGGCCACTAGTCTGTGGGTGGCTACTCTACGATTGATGCAATATTTTCTCATTAAGGCTTCAAATGTACGATTGCAGAAATGTTTTCCACCATCGCTGATGATTGCACGAGGAAAGCGAAAACGAGAGAATACAATCTCTTTCAAGAAGTTTACCACAACTTTGTGGTCATTGGTTTTACTGTAAGTACACCTAGAGGGGGGGTGAATAGGTGTACGACTAATCTAATGAACAAAATGCGGAAATTAAAAACTAAATTGCAATACACTTAGTGTAACCAATGAGTGTAGCCGAATTCCCGATGAAGGGCTGTGGACTAACTCCTCTTGATTCCTCTGAATAAGAGTTGAGGTGCTATATGAAGCTCTCGTGGTTAAACACAAGCGAGACACACAAATAAGCCAAGCATATAATATATGAATGAGCAATATGAAATAATGCAAGGCACAAAGTAAAAGAGAGAGTTTAGAGAAAGTGGATCAATCGCAAACACACGGATATGTTTTGAGGTTCGAGCACACAGCTCTACGTCCCCGCCTTCACACAGAAGGATTTCCACTAACTTGTCCACACAGGACTTCCACACAGGGAACCTCCACTGAGAATTTGGGGCAAATACAATTGGGAGTACACAACTCCTCTCTCAACTGAATACAACCTCTCACAGAGGAAATGCACAACCAACACAAAAACCACCTCACACAAGAGGGGTGGGCACTTAGCCAATACAAATACCAATCACCTAACACTTAAGGGATTCCAACACAAACTCCACCTCACACTAGAGGGAGCCAAACACAATCTCTACTTCTCACTAGAGGGAGCCAACACAACCTCCACTATCAACCTCTCACTAGAGGGATACCCACAATCACCTCTCACTAGAGGGATAACACAAATCAAGGAGGGTTTACAACTTGGTGGTTTCCACAACCACAAACAACTTCTTTTATCACAAAACAAAGATCCTAATAGATAGGATAGAATGATAAATTCAAGTGTGAGAAAACAAAGTGTTTTTAACAAAGAAATCACTGGGAAAATCTCCAAACAGATATAGAATTTTTAGACAAAAACAAATTCCCAAAAGACTATTTTCTTTGAAATAACAAACACTTTAAAAACAAATAGAGAATAGGAATTTTAACCCAAAATTTTTTTTGCTGAAAACACTTGAAAAGATCTGAAATTTTTCTCTCTAAAAACCTTTTTCAAAACGGCTCTCAAATGTTGTTTATATAGGCCCAAGAGAATCTGCCCGTTGGCAGCTGACTAGGCCCAGAATGGCCTTCCGGTCGACCAGCCAACGGTCAAAAAAGTGACCGTTGAGCCCAGCGGTCGACCGCCCGGTCGACCGTGTCAGATCCAGAGAGCAGTTGCTCTCTGGCCGGTCGACCGCTCGGTCGACCGAGTCTGGAAACAGAGAGCAGTGCTCTCTGCCCGGTCAACCGAAGGCTTTCTGTAAGATCACCTAGAGGGGGGGGTGAATAGGTGATGGCTAATCTAATGGTCACTTATGAACAAATAATGCGGAATTAAAACTAAGTTGATCAAATTAAACTTCTTTTAATTCAACACTTATGTATAACACAAGAGTGTTGCCGAATTCCCCTTGCGAGGCTCTGGACAAACTCCTCTAGATTCCCCTTGAATGGGTTGAGGTGCCGCGTTGGCTCTCTTGGTTGAATACTAGTGTTAATAACAATCCCAAGTAAGTATAGCAATTATGAGCACAAAGGTATATCATGCATATAAGAGATAAAGACTATAAAGTAATGCAAGATATAAGTGAGACAAAAAAGAGTAAGAGAGCAAGAGTGAGCAATCGCAAACACAAAGGGTTTGTTTCGAGGTTCGAGCACACTTACTCTACATCCCCGCCTTCGACACACGAAGGATTTCCACTATGCACGATCCAACCGGATCTCTCCTTGGTGCCGCAACACCTACAAGCCCTCGGACTCCCAAAGTCCCTTACACACCAAGCCCACCGGCTCGTCGAGGCCACACCTCATACAACAAGTCCGCACCCGAACTCAAAACACCGCGAGCACACTTGCCCGCTTCCTCAAATACAAAGAAAGATCTTGGTGATCTAAACACTTGATCACCTAACAAAATTCTCACTACAACACTCTCCTATAGGATAGATATAACTATGGATGCTCAAGTGTAGTGTGAGAAATCAAGGAAAGAACTTTGATGGAAAACTCAAGAAATCACAATAAACACTCTCTTGATAAAATCTCTTTTGATAGGAAATATTGGCACTCTATTTTGTGGAGAAAACTCTGCTAAAAGAATGAAAATAACTGGACAAAAGCTCTCCTAAAATCTTGGCTCAAAACAATGACAAAACCCCCTTTTATAGAGGTCAGAAAAATCTGACCGTTGGGTCTGTCAGAGCTGCCGGTCGACCGCCCGGTCGACCGGTAACGGTCAAAAAACTGACCGTTACAGCCTCCGGTCGACTGGCCCGGTCGACCGAGAAGAACAGAGAGCACTTCTCTCAGTTCCGGTCGACCGGCCCGGTCGACCGCACAAAACTGCCAGACGTGCACAGTTTTGTGCACGTCGGTCGACCGTCCCGGTCGACCGACCTCTGTGCAATGGGTTAACTTGGAGCACAGTTTTGAGGTCTAAAACGTTCGAATTTGGGAATAAGTATATAGGATGAATTTGTAGATATTGAAGTCTTCTTTCTAATGAAACTTAAATAAAATCAATATCATTTCGGAATTGAAAGTTATCAATAAAATACTAAAAGGTATCAAATCAGAAACTGAAAACTGTTTTCAGACTTCAACCCAATATTTGACATTCTTAACATTTAAATCAGAAGATGATTATTGAGTATTAAATGTAGCTCTGAAAGTCATCTTTAAAATGCAATATAAATCATGTTAATTGAATATAGGAATCAAAAGTTATGACTAGAAAACTAAAGGTGTGTCGAGCAGATCAGCAGGACGGACGAGAGTTCTAAAAAGGTTTTGGTTAAAAACACATGTATATTTGAAACACCAAAAACTAAAACGGTATTTTTCTAAACCTAAAAATCTTTTATGAAAACACATAAATCAAGAGTGTGTGTGTGATATGAACTTGAGCAATCCACCAACTATCTATCCTTTACATTTTAACTAAAACAAACAAAAATCTTATACCTAGACACAAGTCTTCATCTTCTTGAAGTCTTCCCTTGAAGTCTTCTCATCTTCTTGACTTGGTCCACATGCAATCCACCGAGCTCATCTCTAGATGTGGTCTTGATGCATAGGCTCGTGAATCGACCGGTGCTAGCTTCCAACTTGACATTTTATCCTTTGTTGAAGCTCCACACCTACTAAGATCTTGATAAGGAATCTGTCACTAATTAAACAAGATCATTAGCAAATATAACTACATGAGTTGATCATCATCAAAACTAGAGTGATAGGCCTTTGGGCCAACACTTTCCAGTTAGCAGAGCTCTCTGGCGGTCGACTGGCCTCCCCAGCTTGGCTGCGTGCACGTTGGTCGATTGGCCCGGTCGACCGCCCACTGCTTCGGTCGACCGGCCCGATCGACCGGCAATCAGCCAGTCTGACATTTTTGGGACAGAAAAACTAGAGTTTTTAACTTAAATAAAATCCCATAAAAACTCTAAAAATCCACAAAAATAAGTTCTTATATTCTCTTTGAAATACAAACTTATTTGAGTAAAAATCAAACCAAGTTACAAACATTTTGAACTCTTTTTGTGTTATAAAAATTTTACCGAAAACCAAATTCGTATTTTTCAAAACTTGGATTTTTGAGATGAAAAATCGTTTTGTCCAAAACTCATCCAAATAAAAAATATGATATTGAAACGACTTGAAGCATGTTGTATATGGATATAATCCGATATACATGAAAGATATATATATCATTGTTTTTGACTTAAAATCCAAAAATACGTTTTGTTAAAATACCAAAACACCAAACTCATGAAATAGACTATCAATCTAAGTTTGTTTAAATAGTTGAAGTATAAATGTATATAGAACAAATCTAATATACATTAAACCAAGTAAACTTGTTTTGATTTTATCTATTCATGAAAACAAGATCAGTTAAACCAAAAACGAAAATCAAAACCAAAACATGAAACTGTGTGTGTTGTGACCTTGAGCATATCACGCTATTAAATCTTTAACAATTGGATCTAAAACATAAACTAAACTATGTACCGAAGTTTTCTTATAGAGCGCCGTCTCCAAGTCGACTCGATCCAAACGTGATCCACCGAGCTTAACTCTAACGAGTGCAAGATATGAACTTTGACGCTCGGGCTCTTGAATCACCAAGTGAAAGCTCCAAAAACATCTTTGTTGAAGCTAATCACCTACTAATATCTTGGTTAAGTATCTGAAACTAAATATCACACGATTATTAGTAAACTATAACTACATGAGTTAATCATCATCAAAACTAGAGTGGAAGGCCTCTGGGCCAACATTTACATGCTACCGCCTCTATCCATTTAGAGACGCAGTCAACTGCTATAAGGATATATCGGTATCCATGGGATATAGGAAAGGGACCCATGAAGTCAATGCCCCAAACATCGAAGATTTCAACAACTAAGATCGAGTTTAACGTCATTTCATTCTGACGCGCAATCTTCCCTAATCGTTGACAACGATCACATGATTGACAGTAGACATGAGCGTCCCGAATTAGAGTGGGCCAATTAAAATCACATTGTAAAATTTTTGCAGCAGTTTTCTTCCCACTAAAATGACCTCCACAGGCTTGGTCATAGCAAAATGAAAGGATACTCCTAAATTCTGAGTCAGAAACGTAGCGTCGAATGATCTGATCGGGACAATACTTGAACAAGTATGGTTCATTCCAGAAGAACCATTTGACCCTAGCTAAGAAACGCGATCGTTCTTGCTTGGTCCATGAATCGGGCATCTATTCCGTGACAAGGTAATTCACAATGTCAGCATGCCACGGAACAATTGAAGAGGAAACAGACATTAACTGCTCATCAGGAAATGTCTCAAGGTAAGGTAGTGAGTCAGACACATATTCGACCACAATCCTAGACAAATGATCTGCTACAACATTCTCAGCTCCCTTTTATCATGGATTTGTAAGTCGAATTCCTATAGGAGTAAGATCCAATAGATTAAACGGGCTTTAGCATTCTTTTATTATGAGAAGGTACTTTAAAGCTGCATGATCGATGTAGATTAGGACCTTAGAACCTATAAGGTATGGATGGAATTTGTCAAGAGTAAAAACGACTGCCAATAACTCTTTTTCAGTGGTGAAATAATTCTGTTGGGTATCGTTAAGAGTCTTACTGGCATAGCAAATGAATGAGGAAGTTTATCCACTCGTTGGCCTAGGACAACCCTTATAGCAAGTCAGAAGCGTCACACATCACCTCAAATGGGAGAGTCCAATCTGGTGGTCGGATGATGGCTGTAGAGGTTAACTCGATCTTTAGCCTTTCAAAGGCTTCCAAATAAGAAGGGGTGAACTCAAAAGGAATATCCTTTGCTAGAAGATCACAAAGAGGTTGGAGATTTTAGAAAAATCTTTGATAAAGTGCCGGTAAAATCGAGCATGGCCTAAGAAAGATCGCACCTCCCGAATAGTTCTAGGAGGTGATAATTTGGCGATTAGCTCTACCTTAGCTTTATCAATCTCTATACCTCTATCAGAAACGATGTGTCCTAAGACAATCCCAGATTTCACCATGAAATGACATTTTCCCAATTAAGAACTAGGTTCTTCTCCTTGCATCTTATTAATACCAATGATAGATGATATAAACCCTCATCAAAAGTAGACCTAAAGACAGAGAAGTCATCCATGAAAATCTCTAGAAATTGCTCAACCATATCCGAAAAGATGCTCAACATACACCGCTAAAAAGCAGCCAGTGCATTGCATAGCCCAAAGGGCATGCGACGATAGCAAATATGCCAAACGGATATGTGAATGTCGTTTTCTCTTGGTCTTCACGAGCAATGTGGATTTGGTTATATCCTAAATAACCATCGAGAAAGGAATAGTAAGCATGACCAGCAATACTTTCTAATATTTGGTCGACGAAAGGCAGAGGAAAATGATCTTTCCTAGTCATGGAGTTGAGTTTCCTATAGTCTATACACACTCGCCAACCAGTTTGAACACGAGTAGAAACCAACTCATTATTCTTATTAGTAACAACAGTGACTTGGGACTTTTTGGGTACAACTTGTACCGGACTAACCTACTCACTATCAGAGATAGGGTAAATGATACCCGCATCTAACAATTTTATTATCTCTACTCTCACTACCTCTTTCAAAACAGGGTTTAAACACCTCTGTAGTTCTCTCGAGCTCTTCGCATTCTCTTTAAGATGAATTTGGTGTATTACCACAGAGGGGCTAATTCTCTTGATGTCTGCTATGGTCCATCCTATGGCTTCCTTATGTTCCTCAAGAACATCTAGCAACTTTTTTCTTGGTCCTTATCTAAATGAGATGATATGATTATTTGCAAATTTTTGACTAACCTGGGAAGGCATACTTCAATGTATCAGGTAAAGATGTGAGATCCAACTTGGGAGGCTCAACGATTGATGAAACAAGAACAGATGTTGACAATGGTGAGGGTTCTATCTTAGGTCTCCATAGGTTGGTGTCCATGATGGAGACAGAATCTAGCAATGCGTTCACCTCTTCTGTAGACTCCTCAATATCAAAATTTATTCCAAAATGGGCCAAGCATTTCTCTAAGGGGTCTTCATAGCAAGACTCCTCAAAGGTGTGATTGACCGACACATCAATCATGTTGACCTCCTCATGATCGTCCATTACTGGTGGTTGGGAACCAGTATGAAAAACGTTTAGCTCAACTGTCATATTCCCAAATGATAAGGTCATGACTCCATTCCTACATCTAATAACAGCATCAGCAGTAGCAAGGAATGGTCTCCCTAAAATCACAGGGGAGTGATTGCTTGGATCTCTAACTGGTTCAGTGTCTAAGACCACAAAGTCAGCAGGAAAATAGAATTCATCGACCTTCAAAATAACATCCTCAATAATTTCCTTGGGGACCTTAACTAACCTATCTGCTAGAAGTAATGTAAGGTTAGTGGGTTGTAACTCCCCTAAACCTAATTGTTTGTACACAAAATAGGGTAAAAGGTTTAACTTGCCCCTAAATCTAGTAGACACCGATCCATAACCTGATCTCCTATCCTAACAGAAATAGTTAGACTCCCTGGATCCTCATATTTGGGTGCAACGGGTTGCTAGATGAGACATGATGCTTGTGTAGCAAATGCAGCTTCACGAGGCACATAACTTTTCCTCTTGACCATGGTTAGGTCGTTTAGAAATTTAGCATATGAAGGTATCTAATTAATGGCATCCAAGAAGGGAATGTTGATTTTGACGTTTTTGAAAACTTCTAAAATTCCTCACAGTGATTTTTCTTCCTAGTTGGTTGAAGACGTTTAGAAAATAGGGCTTTGGCATAAAAGATTTATCTTGATTGTCAACAATAACTTGATCATCTTTCTTTTACGACTCCTTTGGTTCCTTTTTTTCTTTTACTTTTACAATATTATGATTGTTTGGTGGATCTTGGACATGGTTGTCTGCTCTCTTACCCGACCGTAAAGTGTGGATGGCTTGAACTTGATGGTTTGATCAGACCAAATTTCAAACTGGCCTATTGGAGTATTTTGAGGAGTAGGTTGTCCTCTCGGGTTGGGCACAGTTTGACTAGAAAAATGTCCTTTCTCTCTCTCCCTAATAGTTGCAGCTACCTGTTCTCTCTGAACCTCGAGCCTGGGTATCGTCTGATCCTGATTGTGACACATTTGGACTTGAGTTTGATTAGTTATTAGTTGGCTCTGCATGAATTGTTGGAGAGTATCCTCTAAAGATGGTTTTCTTTGATTGGGAGGGACATATGGAGGGACAGATGGTGTTGTATTGAATTGATTTTCCTTGTGAAATTGATTATTAGAAGATGGTCCTTGATATGATAATGATCCACCATATCCTTCTCCTTGAGGAGACTTCCATGAAAGGTTGGGATGATTCTGCTATCCCGGATTGTATGTTTCACTAAATGGGTTGTTTTTGAGATTGGGCTTGCGAAATGTATTGAGTACATTTGCTTACTCCGCTTTGATAATTGGCAACCCGGGGCATTGTTCAACCAAGTGGTCTTTGCTGTCACAAAGGACACAAACGGGAGACACCACTGGCTTGGATGGTTCGGGAGCTGAAATTATGCTCCCTTGCTAAATTCTAATGCTTCAAGTCTTCGTACTACTGATGTCAATTTAGCATCACTCTCAAAATTAGGGTTGACTTTATGTATACCACCCCTGTTAGTGAAAGTTGAGGTGGTTGAAAGTACACCTAGAGAGGGGTGAATAGGTGTACGGCTAATCTATGAACAATAATGTAGAAATTTAAAACTAATTGCAAAACACTTAGTGTAACCAACGAGTGTAGCCGAATTCTCGGTGAAGGGCTCTGGACTAACTCCTCTAGATTCCTCTGAATAAGAGTTGAGGTGATATATGAAGCTCTCGTGGTTAAACACAAATGAGGCACACACAAACAACACAAGCATGTATATGATATGACAATATGAATCAATGCACAAAGTAAGAGAGAGAGAGAGTTAGAGAAAGTGGATCAATCGCAAACACATGGATATGTTTCGAGGTTTGAGCACACATCTCTACGTCTCCGCTTCACACAGAAGGATTTTCACTAACTTGTCCACACAGGACTTCCCACACAGGGAAACCTTCAATGAGGATTTTGGGCAATACAATAACCGGGAGTACACAACTCCTCTCTCATATACAACATGAAGGTTCACCTAGAGGGGGGGTGAATAGGTGAAGGCTAATCTAATGGTCACTTAATACCAAATAATGCGGAAGCTAAAAGCAATTATGACCTAAACAAACTATTTAAACTAAACACCACGTATAACACAAGAGTGTTGCCGAATTCCCCGTGAAGGGCTCTGGACAAACTCCTCTAGATTCCCCTTGAATGGGTTGAGGTGCCGCGTTGGCTCTCTTGGTTGAATACAAGTGTTAGCAAACAAACCCAAGCAAGTATATCAATATGAGCACACAAGTTTATCATGCATATAAAGATAAACACAATAAAGGAATGCAAGATATAAACAAGAGACAAAGAGAGAGAGAGTGAGCAATCGCAAACACAAGGGATTTGTTTCGAGGTTCGAGCACCCTTGCTCTACATCCCCGCCTTCGACATACGAAGGATTTCAACTATGATCGATCCCAATGGATCACCCGGTGCCGCAACACCTACAACTCTCGGACTCTCTAGCCCGTACACACCGCAAGCCCACCAGCTCGTCGAGGCCACACCTCAAACAATGAGCTCGCACCCGAACTCGAAATCACCGAGTCCACACTAGGACCCGAAACAATGCGAACACAACCGTCCGCCTTCTCAAAGAACAAAAGTAGAACTTTGGTGATCACAACTCTTGATCACCTAAAATCCTCTCACAACAAATCCCTATAGGTAGATATAGCAATGAATGACTCAAGTGTTTTTGTGAGAAAACTAGGAAAGAGATGGTGGAGGAAAACTCAAAGAATCTCTTTTAAACACTCTTAATAAAACTCTCCTTTTGATTGGAAATATTTGCCCTCAATTTTGTGGAAAAAACCTCTGAAAAGAGTAGGAAAAACTGGCTCTAAAACTTCTCCAAAATCTTGGTGAAAATAATGACCAAACCCCCAAATTTATATGCTGTCAAAAACTAGCCGTTGGGGTCTGTCAGACCTGTCGGTCGACCGCCAACGGTCAAAAATCAGACCGTTGGAGCCTCCGGTCGACCGCCCAATCGACCTAAAAGAACAGAGAGCACTGCTCTCAGTTCCGGTCGACAGGGTCGGCAGACTGGCCATCTGCCAGGTCAAGGCGTGCACGTCTGTGCACGTCGGTCGACCGAGCCGGTCGACCGACTTCAGGTATAGTCGACTATCAGGTAGTAAGTCGACTATCTGACGCCTGAAAACAGTTTTTCTGGGATTTAAAACTAAGTCTTTTGATTGAAATAAAATCTCATAAAATACTTAAAAATCTACAAAAATAGTTTTACCAATATACTTTGATAAACAAACATGCTTGCACAAAATCAAGGCATGTTATAAATTATTTGGACTATTTTTGTAATATGGAAATATTGGCTTAAAACAAAACGGTATTTTTCAAACTTGATTTTTCTAAAACTTGTTTTTCAAAACTCCTTTAAATAAAAACTAGATATTTTGAACTCATTAAAGCATAGTGTGTATGGATATGATCCATTACACAAATAAGATGAAATATCTAAGTTTTGACATTAAGCTCTAAACTTGATTTTGGATAAAAGATATGTATACATGAAAACCAAAATCCAAATAGTATTTTGTCACAAAGAAAAATCTTTTCTAAACTAAAAAATCTTTTATAAAAACATATCTATCAAGAGTGTGTGTGTGATATAATACTTGAGCAATCCACCAACTACTCTATCCTTTACATTTTATCTAAAAACAAAAATCTTATACCTAGACACAAGTCTTCATCTTCTTGAAGTCTTCACTTGAAGCCTTCTCATCTTCTAGACTTGGTCCAAACACGATCCATAGAGCTAGACTCCTCTTGAGTACTTGATGTGATCTTGATGCTCAAGCTCTTGAATCAAACCGTGCTAGCTCTAAAACTTGACTTCAAATTCTTTGTTGAAGCTATGCACCTACTAAGATCTTGATCATAAATCTGTCACTAATTAAACACAAGATCATTAGTAAACATAACTACATGAGTTGATCATCATCAAAACTAGAGTGATGGGCCTTTGGGCCAACAATCTCCCCCTTTTTGATGATGACAAAACTCATGAAGTTATATATGCATGGATTAAAGTAAAGCTCCAAAGAAGCTCCCACTTAACTCATGTATAAACAATAAATAATAAATATGTAATGAGGCACATAAACATGTATGCAAATGTAGGAGTAAACATGCTAATCAAGCATAAAACAAAATCACAAAATCTTTTTCTCCTATTTGCAAAACAAAACATATATGCATAAACATAAATCCTTTAATAAAAACATGCATATATAGCAAATACCTCTCCCCCTTTTTGTCAATCATCAACAAAGGGTTTAAGGTAAAAAAACAAAATCATCAAATCTTTCTCCCCTTTTTTGTCATAAACAAAGAGATCAATAAGAGGTCAAACATATCAATAAAAGGTTATATGCGATATACATTCATGAAGAGGAAGACGTTAAGTTAGCTTCCCTACACATATGCATTACATGAAGAAGGGATGACAAGCCCCAATTCACATAACACATATTATGTAATGCATAAGAGGAGATGTGAAGCTCCCCCTACACACGTGTACCACATAAAGAAGAGTTGTCAAGCTCCTTAATATACAATACACTCAACATGAATCTATATGTAGAAGAGATGTTAATCTCTCCTTGCATATAAGAAATACAAATCAAATTTTTTTTTTAATTTTTCTTAAACAAAATTTTTAAGGGTATCAGAGCTTTAGTAAAATAAACAAATTTTAAGATACCAAATTGAAAATAATCATTATTGTAAATCATATTGATACCAATTGAAATTTAACAAATTTGAAGTTGAAACATATTGATACCAATAGTAAACATAATGATCAAAATTTTTTATTTTTCATCATAAACTTTGTGCTTTTAAAAATGTGAACTAATTGTAAGTTAAGCACATGAAAATCATATATATGTATGAAATGAGTATACCAATTGACATTGATACATACATATATAAGAAAACAAAATATGAGTATATACAAAAATTATCAATTTAGATACCAATTGAAAGAATCTAATGATACCAATTGAAATAACAATAAGATCAAGTATATATCTCATATAACTACCACCCAATCATGCTTCAAGTTTAAATGATTTTCATCTTAAAGCATACATGAACATGATCTCCCTTCCAACCTCACATAGATGGTAGGGGTTTTCAAAAATTAGATTTGAAAATATTTTAGCATTGAAAATCACTACCAAATGAAGAACAATAACTAGTTAAAATAAATTTTAAAAAACTAGTTAAAGATCCTTCAAAACATGAAATCAAAGCATATATATATTTCATGAATCATACCAAATACAAGAATTGACACTCGATCTATGAAGCTCAAAAATATGTTCATGAATCAAAGTCATGACAAAATAAATAAAGGGTGAGTGTATAAAAGTCATGTAAATAGCATTTTCATGAAAATAGACATTGAAGCTCAAAAAGATCATAAGTCACATTTTTAATAATAATAAAAAATCATTTTTTTAAATCAAACAAACATGAAAATTCATTTTTCATTAAAACAAAGCACACTTCTAGGTATATGTATGATTTATCCAATCCTAACAATACACATACATATCCCAAACATAAAACGAGTTTATTAATAGTATTTGCATGAAGGCAAGAGACTCAAAATGGATATATATGTATATTTATTAGATTTGAATAAAAGATACATATACATAAAGTAAAACACGAAAATTGGCAAAACAAGTATAAATGAGAATCATCAAAACTAGTCTATACATGTGCATATAGTGGGTACAAATGAGCATGAAGTGCAAACATATATAAGTCACGTGTAACTCACTATTTGTACATGTATAATACAAGTTTTGATAAAAACTACATCTAAACATGTTTTTATCACATGAAGCACAAAAACAAATAAAACATGATCATGCTAAAAATATCATGAATGAACAAGCATGAACATAAAAAGTAGGAGTTTAGAGATTGTTACCAACTCCAAAGCTCCAAACATGGTGGTCTTTCCCACCAAAACCTCCTTGATAGCGGTGCATCAAAAATATGTTCATCTAGTCCACGTGCCACCACCACCAAGGCACCAAATCTCTCACGTCTTGTGAGAGCCCTGACCTACATCAAAAACCAAAGGTGGGGATTTTGGTACCCATTTTCTTTTGGGTCCTTGGGGGTTAGCTTTGTAAGGCACCCAAACATTTTTATGATTAACAAAATTTAAAACATGCAACTTATCAAAACAAAATTTTGCTAAATGGCCTTTGCGGCCATAATGTGTACATGTGTACACCTTAGGATGCTTATGTGTGTGGGTGTGATCATGACATGCAACATAAGCATATGCATGAGGATGATGTGCATGAATGTGTGGAGTTTGTTTCTTTGAAAACATTGACTCCAACCAAGAATGATTAAATGCACAAGAGTTCAAAGTTAAACTCAAACAATCCATTTTATTTTTCAAAACATTAATCTCATTAGTGGTGGCATGTAAAGCATGATGAGATAAAGAATCATTTTTATTTTTCTTTTTTGAAACAAAATCTTTTTCCTTTTCAAAAACTTTTCTTTTCAAAGATTTATTTCTTGAAAAATAACTTCTCTTTGTTTTTCCACCAAATCAATTTTGTCCTTCAAAATAGTGTTCCCTTCACACAAATCATTTAATTTAGACATAAGGGAAACATTTTCATTTTTCAAAACATTATTTTCTTTTTCTAAGCATGCAATTTTAGTTCTAAATGAATCTTGTTCTATATGCATGCAATCAAATTTCTTTTTCACATTTTTATTATCTTTCTTAATCATGTCATATTTTTCAAGTAGGAGTTGATAAAAAGTGGTAAGCTCATCATATGACATGTCCTCATCCTCAGATTCGGTAGTTACCTTAAGGTGGTTATCCCCTTGGACCATGTAGCACAAGTTGGAGGTGTTGCTTCCAACGTCCGAATCGCTCCCCGCATAGTATTGATCTTTTTCGCCAAGGGAGATGAGGGTATTCCAAACTACAAAAGCCGAATCAAAGTTAGAAACTCTAGATAAATAAACATCATCTAGGGTAGACTTTAAAGCATTTAGAGCTTTTGCATTAGCCTCAAAATTCTTGCTATCATTAATATAAGAATCTTTAATTGTAGCAAGATAAACATGAATGCCTAAGGCCTTGAGGTACAAAGACATCTTAACCTTCCAAATTTGGATGTTAAGAATGTCAAAGGTGGGTGGTGACATGAAGTCCATGGTGTGTGTACAAAATATTGTGATTAGCCTAAAAATGAGGATCTTTAACTCTAGGTTGTTAGACCCAAATCAGAGTACCAAGCACTGATATCAATTGAAGGTTCACCTAGAGGGGGGTGAATAGGTGAAGGCTAATCTAATGGTCACTTAATGCCAAATAATGCGGAAGCTAAAAGCAATTATGACCTAAACAAAGTATTTAAACTAAACACCACGTATAACACAAGAGTGTTGCCGAATTCCCCGTGAAGAGCTCTGGAAAACTCCTCTAGATTCCCCTTGAATGGGTTGAGGTGCCACGTTGGCTCTCTTGGTTGAATACAAGTGTTAGCAAACAAATCCAAACAAATATATCAATATGAGCACACAAGTATATCATGCATATAAAGATAAACACAATAAAGGAATGCAAGATATAAACAAGAGACAAAGAGAGAGAGAGTGAGCAATCGCAAACACAAGGGATTTGTTTCGAGGTTCGAGCACCCTTGCTCTACATCCCCGCCTTCGACACACGAAGGATTTCCACTATGATCGATCCCAATGGATCACCCGGTGCCGCAACACCTACAACTCTCAGACTCTCTAGCCCGTACACACCGCAAGCCCACCGGCTCGCCAAGGCCGCACCTCAAACATTGAGCTCGCACCCGAACTCGAAATCACCGAGTCCACACTAGGACCCGAAACAATGCGAACACAACCATCCACCTTCTCAAAGAAAAAAAGTAGAACTTTGGTGATCACAACTCTTGATCACCTAAAATCCTCTCACAACAAATCCCTATAGGTAGATATAGCAATGAATGGCTCAAGTGTTTGTGTGAGAAAACTCAAAGAATCTCTTTTAAACACTCTTAGTAAAACTCTCCTTTTGATTGGAAATATTTGCCCTCAATTTTGTGGAAAAAACCTCTGAAAAGAGTAGGAAAAACTGGCTCTAAAACTTCTCCAAAATCTTGGTGAAAATGATGACCAAACTCCTAAATTTATAGGCTGTCAAAAATTAGCCGTTGGGGTCTGTCAGACCTGTCGGTCGACCGCCCGGTCGACCGCCAACGGTCAAAAATCAGACCGTTGGAGCCTCCGGTCGACCGCCCGGTCGACCCAAAAGAACAGAGAGCACTGCTCTCAGTTCCGGTCGACAGGGTCGGCAGACCGGCCATCTGTCAGGTCAAGGCGTGCACGTCTATGCACGTCGGTCGACCGAGCCGGTCGACCGACTTCAGGTATAGTCGACTATCAAGGTAGTAAGTCGACTATCTGAAGCCTGAAAACAGTTTTTCTGGGATTTAAAACTAAGTCTTTTGATTGAAATAAAATCCCATAAAATACATAAAAATCTACAAAAATAGTTTTACCAATATACTTTGATAAACAAACATGCTTGCACAAAATCAAGGCATGTTATAAATGATTTGGACTATTTTTGTAATATGGAAATATTGGCTTAAAACAAAACGGTATTTTTCCAAACTTGATTTTCCTAAAACTTGTTTTTCAAAACTCCTTTAAATAAAAACTAGATATTTTGAACTCATTAAAGCATAGTGTGTATGGATATGATCCACTACACAAATAAGATGAAATATCTAAGTTTTGACATTAAGCTCTAAACTTGATTTTGGATAAAAGATATGTATACATGAAAACCAAAATCCAAATAGTATTTTGTCACAAAGAAAAATCTTTTCTAAACTAAAAAATCTTTTATAAAAACATATCTATCAAGAGTGTGTGTGTGATATAATACTTGAGCAATCCACCAACTACTCTATCCTTTACATTTTATCTAAAAACAAAAATCTTATACCTAGACACAAGTCTTCATCTTCTTGAAGTCTTCACTTGAAGCCTTCTCATCTTCTAGACTTGGTCCAAACACGATCCATAGAGCTAGACTCCTCTTGAGTACTTGATGTGATCTTGATGCTCAAGCTCTTGAATCAAACCGTGCTAGCTCCAAAACTTGACTTCAAATTCTTTGATGAAGCTATGCACCTACTAAGATCTTGATCATAAATTTGTCACTAATTAAACACAAGATCATTAGTAAACATAACTACATGAGTTGATCATCATCAAAACTAGAGTGATGGGCCTTTGGGCCAACACAACACAACCTCTACACTTAGAGACTAGGCACAAAGCCACTCAAACACAATCACCTCACACTTGAGGGATTCCAAGACAATCTCCACCTCTCACTAGAGGGAGCCAAACAACACTTCCACAATCACTTCTACACAAGAGGGATACCAACTCAATCACCTCTCATTATAGGGATATCACAAAGATGGAAGGTTTACAACTTGGTGATCAAAAGACCACAAATAACTTCTTTTCCCACAAAAAAAGATCCTAATAGATAGGATAGTAGATAAGCTCAAGTGTGAGAAATCAAGGTGTTTGGAAATCAAATAATAAAGAAAAATACTTGGGAAAACAACTAGAATAGATGTAGAATGAAGATCAAAACAAATATCCCAAATCTCTATTATTCTTGGATTTTTCCAACCCTTGAAAACAAATAAAGATGAATCTTTTTGCTTTAAAAACTCTTTTGAAAACTTGTATTAAAACACTTGAGAAGATAGAAATTTTGGCTTTTGAAGTTCTTGTGAAAACAGCTCTTGAATGGGGCATTTATAACCCCTAAGAAAACTGCCCGTTGGCAGCTAGAAAGGGCCAGAATGCCCTTCCGGTCGACCAGCCGGTCGACCGACCAACGGTCAAAAAAGTAACCGTTGAGCCCAGCGGTCGACCGCCCGGTCGACCGTGCCATATCCAGAGAGCAATTGCTCTTTGGCCGGTCGATCGCTCGGTCGACTGGGCCAAGGCTTACGGTCGACCGTCCGGTCGACCGCCCCCACCTGAGAGTGGGGTGACTTCAGTCGGTCGACCGCACGGTCGACCGACCAAGCCAACTTGTTCTTTGTGCACATCTCGTGCACATCAGTCGACCGTTCCAGTCGACCGGCTCATGGTCCGGTCGACCGTCGGTCGACTGCCAGAGCCTGGCAGGCAATTTTCAGAACTTAAAACTTGGGTTTTTTATTACCTAATTAAATCTCATAAAATCTTTAAAAATCCACAAAAATAAGTTCTTGTTAATACCTTTAAAATACAAACATGTCTGAGTAAAAATCAAATCATATTACAAACATTTTGAACCATTTTTGTGACTTACAAATTTTATCGAAAACCAAAATCCGTATTTTTCAAAACTTGGATTTTTGAAATGGAAAACCGTTTTGTCCAAAACTCATCCAAATACAAAAACATGATATTGAAACAACATTTTAGCATGTTGTATATGGATATAATCCAATATACATGAAGGAGATAAATATCAATGCTTTTGACATAAAATCCAAAATCGATTAAACCAAAAATCGAAAACCAAAACATGAAACGTGTGTGTGTTGTGAACTTGAGCATATCACACTATCCAATATTTAACAATGGATCTAAACTAACTATTCTAAAACAAACCGAGGTCTTCTTATAGAGCGCCGTCTCCAAGTCGACTCGATCCAAACATGATCCACCGAGCTTGACTCCATCCGAGTGCTAGATATGAACTTTGATGCTCGGGATCTTGAATCACCATGTGAAAGCTCCAAAACACCTTTGTTGAAGCTAATCACCTACTAATATCTTGGTTAAATATCTGAAACTAAATATCATAAGATTATTAGTAAACTATAACACATGAGTTAATCATCATCAAAACTAGAGTGGAAGGCCTCTGAGCCAACAATCTCCCCCTTTTTGATGATGACAAAACTCATGGAGTTATATATGTACGGAATAAAGTCAAGCTTCAAAGAAGCTCCCCCTTAACTTATGCATAACAATAAACTATAAGATATGCAATGAATATTAAACAAGAATATGCATAAACATACATAAAATAATGAAAGAAACATGCTCTTGATACCAAATTTTTAAAATAAATTCCTTTTCCTTTTGTTTAAAATAAACATGTTCTTTAAATACTAATTGAAAATATAAACTTAAAATAAACATGTTCTTTAAATAATTGCTATTGATACCAATAAAAATTTTAATTGAAAGCTTTATCAATAAAAGCAATAAAAGCTCTTGATACCAATCAATAAAAACTCTTGATACCAAATTGAAAGATAATCAATAAAAGCTCTTGATACCAATTAATAAAAACTCTTGATTCCAAATTGAAAGATAATCAATAAAAGCTCTTGATACCAATAATAAAATTTTTAATAAAAGTTCTTGATACCAATAAACCAAAATAACAAAATATGTTCTCTTGATACTAATATCCGTGCTCTTGATACCACTATCAACAAAATATCAAAACATCAAACAAACTCTCTTGATACCAATATGAAACAAACTTTGATATAAACTTACAAATAAACAATAAACATGCATATAAACTCAAATACTTCTCCCCCTTTTTGTCAATCATCAACAAAGGGGTTAAAGTAAATAATAAAACAATGTTCTCCCCTTTTTGTCTGAAACAAAAAAAAATCAACAAGGGGTGAAATCAAATCAAAACATTATGATACCAATTGAAAAAAAATATCAATTTAGTGCATCATGATATCAATTGAAAATAAATAAAACATACCAATTGAAAGTACATAAGACAATATTTTTTTTAATATAAATTTAAATAAACATGTATATATTATACCAATTGAAAGTAAATAAAACATTTTGAGGAAATCAACCAAAAATTTTGATATTAATTGAAAGATGTAAACATATGGGTAATCTTGATACCAATTGTAAAAATTAGTACCAATTAAAAGTAATTTTTCATTAGGAGCATATGATATCAAAAAAAATCAATATCATTTTTCAATCATTTTTCAACATAAAGTGTGGGAGTAAAATACGAAAGGTAAACAAAACCAATTAAAAGGTGAAAAACGAATTTTCTCCCCCTTTATGAAATACCAAACAAAATGATGCATAAGCTTGTATAAGATACCAATTGAAACATAATCAATTGAAATATAATAGTCATTAAAGAAATCAAGCTTAGCATAACCAAAATTTGTGCTCAAAGATATAGTGATATAGTAAGCACAAATAAAGCATATATATATGTATGGAAAATTGAATACCAATCGAAATTGATACTATTTGAAATGTAAGCATACATATATAAAAACATATATGAGTATACAAAAAGAATTTCAATAGTGATACCAATTGAAGAGATACAATGATACCAATTGATAGTATAATAAGAATCAAGTGTATAACTCATATTCCCTACCACCCATTTCATGCACATGTTTAAATAGATTTTTAATAATGAGCATATAAGGCGTGGTCGCCCAACCAGCCGCCCTTTGAAGGGTAGGGGTTTTCAAAAATAAGTGGGAAAATAATATAACACGTTTGAAAACTCTACCATATGAAGAATACGAACTAGTTACATAAAAAATTTGTAGACTAGTACGAAATCCTTCAAGTAAGGAATAAAACAAAACTATTTTCCATGAAAATATGAAAATCACATAATCATCAAACACTCAAGGGTCTATAAAGCATATATAGTCTCATAAAAAAATCATGAGTAAACAAAAATGATGTGAGTATACAAGTATAATGTGAAATACAAAGTCATGGAAATAGGCAATTAAGCTCAATATGAAATTCCTTAAAAACATGAAAATCATCAAAACTAGAATCCTTCAAGGTATATGTATGTCTTGTACAAACTAGAGTATACATACATATCCTAACATAAACGAGTCCACAAAAGTATATGCATGAAGGCAAGTGGCTTATGGATGTATATGTATAACTATTAGTTTAGACAGAATAGACATATACATGAAGTTAAACATAAATATGTCAAAAATATGGAATACAAGTCAAAATATATGAATCATCAAAACTAGACTATACTAGTACATGTGAGTACAAATGAGCGTTCAAGCACAAACATATAATAATCTATTTGTGGCTCACTAGTTGTACAAGTATATACCTAAGTTTTAATGAAAACTAACATCTAGACACGTAATCAAAACATGAAGCATAGAAATCAAAACAAAACTTATATGATCATTATTGTAAATGAACATGAATTAGATCTCGGACATACACATTAGTTAAACTAAAGTGAGAGAACTATATATAAATCCATATAAATATGGGTGTCTCAAATACTAATCATGCATATCACAAGTCTAATAATCATGACATTTAACATAATAATCAAGAAACATCAAAACATGCTAAAAATCAACAATATGAAAAGCATGTAAACATAAATAAGGAGTAAGAGATCGTTACCAAAACTGATGCGGGTACATCTCTATGTCTCCAAACCATGGTGGTCCTTCCACCAAGCTTCCCTTGAAAGTGATGCATCCAAATAGTCATCTTTAAGCTCGGAATGCATCCACCTCAAGGCACCATTACTCTCACGTTAAGTGAGAGCCCACACCTACATCAAATAAAATAGGAGTGGTCTTTGGCACCCACACTCTTTTGGGTCCATGGGGGTTAGCTCCTTTCCTAACTCAAACAAATTTAGTTGCTAAATTTGAATTATGTATATGATCATAACAAAACTTAGCAAGGTGGCCTTTACGTCCACAATGTGTACAAGTGTACACATGAGCATAAAAAGTGTTATGGGAGTGAACGTGGGAAGCATGTGTATGCTGTGGTTTGGGTGCATGCATAGGAAGAACTTGTTTCTTTCGAAACATAGATTCCAAACGTGTATGGTTCATGGCACAGTGGCTCAAAGTGGAGCCTAAACAATCAACACTCTTCTTAAGCATAGATATATTATTTTCAATTATAGAAGAGGTGCATGCAATAGATGAGTTAGAATGTGAAGCTACACTAGCATGACAAATATGAGAGTCTAAATCATTTTTCAAAGATACATTTTCATTAGACATCAAATCTAAATCCTTTGAAATAGAAATAATTTTATTTTTCAAAGAATCATTCTCTTTTAAGACAAAATCAAGTTTTGAAGTTAAAGTCTCATTTTTCTTCAAAACATTTTCACAATCATTTTTACTTTTCAAAATCTTGTTTTCATTTAGAGCAAGATCAAGTTGGGATTTAAGTGAGTCACGTTCACTTGAAATCTCATCCCTTTCTTGCAAAGCAATCTCAAGTCTAGAAGATAAATTTTTATTTCTTCTTTTAAACCAAAACTATCCTTTTTCAAAAGTTTATATTTTGAAATCAAATTTTCACAATTTTTAGTTAGTTCATTATTTAAGGCTTGTGCATCCATACACTCATTGCAATAAGAACTAGTACTAACATCTAGTTGAGTATCCGAGTGTACCTTAAGGGAGTCATTTCCTTGGACCATGAAGCAACATTCGTCAGACTTGTCTCGACTAGATATCCTCTTCTTATTGATAATCGTTGGTAACTTGGGGGATGTCAAAATGTTCCACACTGCAAAAGCAGAATCATAATGAGAAAATACATGTAAATATTTTTTATCAAGAGATGCTCTAAGTGCCATTAGGGCTTGTGCATTGGCCTCTATATGCTTGCTATCACTGAGGTAAGTTTCCTTGGTAATGCAAGGTAAACTTTATAACCTAGGGCTTTTAAATGACAACTCATCATAACCTTCCATATATCAAGTCTTGAGATATCAAACATGGGAGGGCTATCTATAAGTGCAAACTATATGTGTGCAAATGCAAATGCAAATGTAGATTAGCAAACCAAGATCACACTCCTAGGTGGTTAAACCTAATATCAGGAGCGTAGGCTCTGATACCAATTGAAAGTACACCTAGAGGGGTGTGAATAGGTGTACGGCTAATCTATGAACAATAATGCGGAAATTTAAAACTAATTGCAACAAACTTAGTGTAGCCAACGAGTGTAGCCGAATTCCCAGTGAAGGGCTCTGGGCTAACTCCTCTAGATTCTTCTGAATAAGAGTTGAGGTGCTATATAAAGCTCTCGTGGTTAAACACAAGTGAGGCACACACAAACAACACAAGCATGTATGTGATATAATAATATGAATCAATGCACAAAGTAAAAGAAAGAGAGAGTTAGAGAAAGTGGATCAATCGCAAACACACGGATATGTTTCGAAGTTCGAGCACACAGCTCTACGTTCTCGCCTTCACACAGAAAGATTTTCACTAACTCGTCCACACAGGACTTCCCACACAGGGAAACCTCCAATGAGGATTTTGGTAATACAATAACCGGGAGTACACAGCTCCTCTCTAAAATACAACACAGCCTCTACACTTAGAGGCTAGGCACAAAGCCACTCAAACACAATCACCTCACACTTGAGGGATTCTAACACAATCTCCACCTCTCACTAGAGGGAGCCAAACAACACCTCCACAATCACCTCTACACAAGAGGGATACCAACTCAATCACCTCTCACTAGAGGGATATCACAAAGATGGAAGGTTTACAACTTGGTGATCAAAAGATCACAAACAACTTCTTTTCCCACAAAAACAAAGATCCTAATAGATAGGATAGTAGATAAGCTCAAGTGTGAGAAATCAAGGTGTTTGAAAATCAAATAACAAAGAAAAATATACTTGGGAAAACAACTAGAATAGATGTAGAATGAAGATCAAAACAAATATCCCAAATCTCTATTATTCTTGGATTTTTCCAACCCTTGAAAACAAATAAAGATGAATCTTTTTGCCTTAAAAACTCTTTTGAAAACTTGAGAAAATAGAAATTTTTGGCTCTTGAAATTCTTGTGAAAATAGCTCTTGAATGGGGTATTTATAACCCCCAAGAAAATCTACCCGTTGGCAGCTAGAAAGGGCCAAAATGCCCTTCCGGTCGACCGGCCAGTCGACCGGCCAACGGTCAAAAAAGTAACCATTGAGCCCAGCGGTCGACCGTGCCATAACCAGAGAGCAATTGCTCTCTGGCCGGTCGACTGCTCGGTCAACCGAACCCAGGCTTACGGTCGACCGCCCCCACCGAGAGTGGGGTGACTTCAGTCGGTCGACCGCACGGTCGCCGACCAAGCCAACTTGTTCTTTGTGCACATCTCGTGCACATCAGTCGATCGTTCCGGTCGACCGGCTCCTGGTCCGGTCGACCGGTCGGTCGACCGCCAGAGCCTGGCAGGCAATTTTCAGAACTTAAAATGGGTTTTTTATTACCTAATTAAATCCCATAAAATCTCTAAAAATTCACAAAAATAAGTTCTTGTTATACCTTTGAAATACAAACATGATTGAGTAAAAATCAAATCATGTTACAAACATTTTGAACCATGTTTGCGACTTACAAATTTTGCCGAAAACCAAAATCCGTATTTTTCAAAACTTGAATTTTTGAAATGGAAATCCGTTTTGTCCAAAACTCATCCAAATACAAAAACATGATATTGAAACAACATTTAAGCATGTTGTATATGAATATGATCCAATATACATGAAGGAGATAAATATCAATACTTTTGACATAAAATCCAAAATCAGTTAAACCAAAAATCGAAAACCAGAACATGAAACGTTTGTGTGTTGTGAACTTAAGCATATCACACTATCTAATCTTTAACAATGGATCTAAACTAACTATTCTAAAACAAACCGAGGTCTTCTTGTAGAGTGCCGTCTCCAAGTCGACTCGATCTAAACGTGATCCACCGAGCTTGACTCCATCCGAATGCTAGATATGAACTTTGATGTTTGGGCTCTTGAATCACCATGTGAAAGCTCCAAAACACCTTTGTTAAAGCTAATCACCTACTAATATCTTGGTTAAATATCTGAAACTAAATATCACAAGATTATTAGTAAACTATAACTACATGAGTTAATCATCATCAAAACTAGAGTGGAAGGCCTCTGGGCCAACAGTGGTAAGTTGCTTATTTATCAACACTAACGGCTCCCATTTTAGAGTATTTTCTGCTAGCTTTCAAAGAATTGCCATGCTTCATCAGCCATTTTGCTCGTGAAAGTTCCACTGCAAAGGGACTCAATCATGGTCTTATTCGAGTAGTCTAACCCTTCGTAAAGAATTTAAATCAAACAGATCTTTTCGAATCCGTGATAGGGACACTCAAGTAAAAGATCCTTGAATCTTTTAAAATATGTGAAGAATGTCTCCCCTTGTAGTTGATGGAAGGTGTTGAGGGCTTGACGTATGGCAGTAGTTTTCTGCTTAGAATAGAACTTCCTATAGAAGGCTTCGGCTAATCCTACCGAAGTAGAAATTGAACCCGGTTGGAGAGAAAGAAGCCAAGATTTGGCTCTTTCTTTTAGAGAAAAAGGGAATAACCAAAGTTTTAGGGATTCCTCTGTCATTTGATGATACTTCATGGTCCTACAAATCTCCTCGAATTTCCTAACGTGTTGATATGGGTTCTCATTTGCCAATCCCCGAAAGACTGGAAGCATATGTATCATCTCAGATTTAATCTCAAAATTTGTTGTAAGGGCTGACAAGGTGATACAGGAAGGTTGGGTGGACCTTGTAGGATACAGGTAATCCTTTAAGGTCATTTGTTTTGTTTCATTAGCGTCATCCATTGTTACAGTAGGGTCAGAAACAGTAATGGATTCTAATCGACCCTTAACACAAACCTACATTCGCATGAACCAGGGTACTGCCCTGATAAAGGATTTTCTAAATCCTAGATAAGATTACACATAAAATGACTCAACCAATCAATTACAAGCAAGTATTTTTTTATCTTGAATTTAATTTAAAGGTAATCAGTTTTTTTTCGACCACTAATCTTAAGAGAATAGAATTCTCCCTAATTAGACAGCTCCTAACTGGGTTGGAAGGATAGTGGGTTTATCGGTTAAACCTGTCAAACAAGCGATTCAGTTCTTCCTCCAGACCAGGCACCTCCGCAATGGGTAAGTCACCTTTCTAGACAAGGAAGTTCCTCTTCGAAAGCTTGAAAGTGTTCAACGGAGTCTTCCCAAAAAAGTTCCACTTAAATGAGCTCGAAATCGTAGTGGCTGAGTTTTAATTGATTTTAAATTAGTTCAAGCTTGGAAAAAAACTTATATGCGGTTGTGATTTTCGAGCCAAGGAACGGGTAATGAAATCCCAACCTTATGTGAGGGGGGACAGCTCTTAAGATTTTTTTATGCAAGTATGCACTAATACATCACAAAATTCAATCAATAAGCACCTCCAAAACCCCACTGACAAGAGATTCGTGGGTAGAGTTAGAAAATACTAACCTTTCCGGCGACTCTGAAGCAACCAAATTTTTATTTATTTTTATTTTAGCAAATCAATATGTCATAAGCAAGCAAGCTTCTTGTTGTTGTGCAAGTCTTCCCTTGTTCATATAATATCCCTGCAAAAGAAAATTTGAAATTAAATCTTAGGGATGAAAAGAAAACTAATTAAAAAAAATTTGAATTTTTTTAAGATTTAACTTTATGAATTTTTTTAATTTTTGATAATTTTTTTAATTTCTTTAGTATTAAACAAGAAAAAGATTAGATGTTGATTTTTAAAACTAAAAATTTTCACAAGTCCCCGACAACGGTACCAAAAACTATTCACGTTTCGAAGTTCATGAAAAACTCCATCGTTGTTGAATCACGTACAAGTTATAAAAGCTAAACTTGCTAGAATCTTTTTAACAAAGTGTGTAGTGGCAAGTATAGGATCGAATCTACAGAGACTTGTTTTTGAAAATTTAGTTATGAAAAATCTCACTTTTATCTTACTCAAGTTAAGAAATCCCTTGGATGAAGGTTGGAATTTTGTTTTTAAAAAAATAAATAAATAAATTAAGATCTTGTAGAAGAAAGCAAAAGAAAAATAAAAATATGAAGAAAGCAAAAGAGAAAGAAATACTAACCTTTTTGCGAAGATTTTGTATAACTAAAGTAAAAAAAAAAAAATTAAGAGATTGGTACGAAGGGGAGAGGAAGATGAACCGGTGAACTTGTTTCTTGTCGTCGCCTTGTTGTCTCCCTCCTCCAGCAATGCTGAAAATAAAAGAAACTAATAAAAGAAAAGAGATGACTTCATGGAATCAAATATGGTAGAAAAGAATAGCATAAAAAAATAAAGAGAAAATTAAAGAAAAACTTAGACTGAACACTGCAAGATCGTGAAGAAGAATTCTGAATTTTATTCAATAAGCATCAAATCAAACCCCTTGACCTCTCCAATCTCACATTACAACGCTCAAAACTCTCTTTTTCTGGCTTTTCAGCCCTCTGGTAATCTCTCTCTCTCTCTCTCTCTCTCTCAATGAATACAGGTATTTATAGGAAAATAGTGATAAGGGAGAGCGTAGAGAGATAGGAAGAGCTGGCTATTTTTAAATTTCAATCTTCCCCTTATCTCCAAACTTGATGTATCCAGAATTCTGATCTGCAACTTATTGGCATGTTGATTGCTAAATATTACTTATCAGATGATAGAATTCGAAACAGTGATCAACATAAGAGTTGTAGCCCTTTAAATCTTCTTTCTTGATCATCTTGAATCACAGATGTGAGATTCGGTAGCGAAAGATATGATTAAAATGCTAAACTGTATTTAGTCTGAATTCGAATCTAAATTGCTTCATCTCATCCGTTGATCTTCTCTCTATCCATTTTTTCTCAGCAAACCCAATAGGGTCTTCAAAAATTCATTTTTATTTTGAATTTTTATAATATTATCTTGTCTGCTAAATCTAATTCTCAGATAAGATAGACTAAAGATTCTCTAAATTTGAGTCGATCCCTATTTGATTTGAACTTTTTGGTTGTTTGGATAGGATCCATGTTTGTCTTCTCTTTATCATCCTGTAAGGATTAGGACATTAAGACAAGTGAGTTTGTAATGATTTATTATAGAATATATGTAGGAATGTAATAATATTTATGCAATATATGTGTCCAAACAACCACCTTGAAGAAGTGTGCATTTGACATGAATAAATTTGCTTCTATGTTTCCAAAGAGAAAAACTCAAAGAAAACATACATCTCATTCATCTCACACACACCATGACAAACATCGCAACATTCACATACACATCAACATAAGCATGCCTTCATGTATGATAAATTGTACACATGTACACATTGCGGCCGCAAAGGCCATACAGTAAAATTTTGTTTTGCTAAGCTAAATATGTTAAATAAAAATATTTTGGTTCGAGAAAGTATTAACCCTATAGGACTCAAAAAGATTTGGGTACCAAAGAACACACCAAACTTGATTATATTGTTGTGTTATCCTCCTCCAAAACGTAAGGGGGAGATGGTGCCTTAGTAGTGGATGCATCAACGCTCAAACAGTCAACCGTTATATTGCATCGCTATCAAGAAGCACCTTTTTTGGAGAATGCCTATGATTTGGTAACTTCTCCATTTGAAAATTTCACCTCTAGGTAGATCTATACATGCATAAGATTAGCTAGTTTTTCTTTTGTGTTAATATGCCTTAGTTATGATTACATGATTTTTGTTATTCTTATGGCTTGCTTAGTTTTGAGCTAGTCCGTTAACTTTGATTTTGTTCTTTACTAGCTCATGGATTGCTTACCCATGCTTATAGTATTTTCCCATGCTCACTTGGTTGATGATATCTTTGCATTTATATGTACATAAATTAATTCATTTGCTCATATACATGTATACACTTATATTTTCTTTACCTATCTTGTGATTGGGTATCTTAGTTTAAACCATATTTAAGTAATAAATCAAGATATCAATAGAGCGCCTCAACTCTTATCTAGGGCGTGTTTGGATGTAAGGAATCCGAGTGAAGTGAGGAAGTGGGGAAGTATAATTGCTCATTTCCCTATCTATCCAAACACCGGAAAAGGAAAATAAGAAAACCCCCTTTTCCCTTTTTCATCTCTCTTTTACACAACCATTTTCTCACTTCCAGAGTGCTACAGTTAATTTTGTGGTCATGTAAATCTCATTTATAATAAGTTATAGCATAAAATAGTTAATTTTTTGGTCATGTAAATCTCACTTGCATTCTAATTACAATCTATTTTTTATTTTTCTTAATTAATTTTTATTTTAATATTATTTTGCGGTCAACTTTGTGGTCAACTTTTCCATTTCCACTTTTCATTACCATCCAAACACCGGAAACGACAAAACATTTTCCAAACCACACTTCCCAACAACCATCCAAACACCAGAAAACTTACTACTCATTTCCCTTTTTCCTAAAGGAAATAAATCTTACTTCCTACTTCCTCACTTCACACCAATTCCTTAAATCACGAGGAGAAGTTCAGAACCCGTTAAGAGTATTCGGCTTCAATATCTTATTATTTTTTTAATTGCTTGACATATGATTAAAATTTTTGAAAAATATATCTTTAATAGAATAAAAAAACTATTTTGATATCATTTTCATGTGTTTTTCATGCCAATAAGATTTTTGGTGTTAGTTCTCTATTTTATGTTTAAAATATCCCAGATAAAATATTTTTCAAAAGCCCCTAATTCACATCTTTTTAATCTGATTTTTTGGCCAGTCACGGTCGACCGACAGGTCGATCGAGAAACTCTGAAATACAAAAAAAAAAAATGGGCCTTAAACGGTCGACCGACTGTAACCAAGAAGCTCTCGGTTAGACCCCGATCGACCGGGCCATCGATCATGAGTCAGGTCTGCTGTTTTTTACCCTGTTTTAAAAACCCTAAAAACCCCAAATCCCCTTCATTTTTCTCCTCTCCATCGTTTCTCTCCTCTTCTCCACCCTATTTTCCTTCCATCCATCTTTCCCAAACTCTTCAAAATCTCAAATTAAACCCTAAAATTTGTTGGATCTCTCCTTAGAACTTCAGATCTATTTGATTTCAAGGAGAAAATTTGGTTTCTTCAAGGTATAATCCCTAATCTCTCAAAATTTTCTTTATTTCATAAGTTTTTCTAGAAATCTTTCTATAATTTGTGCCTATATCTTGTTTATCATCTTTCTAGCTTCACAATGTTTAAGAAGTCTAGATCTGAGAAGGGTAAACAACCCGAACCATCTTCAAACCCTTTTGTTTCTCAGAATGCATCTCATAGATTTTCTGGGATCCATAATAAGCATGTTATATCTGGTAGAACTATTGTGCTTACTGATTTTGAACATTTCAATCTAGCAAATATTTTGAACATGAGCTCTCTTGAACACTTAATCACCATTAAGGAACCCGTCTACTCTGAGTTTGTGCACTATTTTTACTCTAATCTGACATTCCAAAACAATCATGTCAGATCTAAGGTTCTGGGCAAGGACATTAACATTTTTTTAGATCGATTTGCCCATCTGCAACATCTCTCCTGTGAGGGTGTAGACATCTATAATGTTGATATACATGATTTCGAATATCCTGACAGTGAATCTGCCCTTATCGCATCTCTCCTACTTCACGATGATGATAACCCTGCTTTAGTTAGGAACGAGGAGGTGAAGTATTATACGCTCACTGCTCAGGTCCTAACTAAAATAGTGTTCTATAATCTTCTACCAAAATCATAAGAATATAGTTATGCTCGGGGTTTTGATCCTCTCTTGATCTATGGCCTTTTGAAAGGAATTAGATTTAATATTCTCAAGTTCATCATCGATTACATGGCTTTTGAGCACCTCCTGATCCCAAACCAGCACTTACCATTTGGAATGCTCAATACCTGACTCCTCAAACAATTGAAATTTGATCTTTCTACTGAATGGTCCATTGAACCGTCTGTTGATATCAATAGCACTCTCCTAAAGAGGATGTGTGCTAGAGAGCATGCTCATGTTCCTTAGCCTCCTCCTATCATTCCTTTTGTTGCCCCTGAATCATCTTCTGCCTCCTCAGTCTCATTGACCCTTACACAGCTTTCTCTGCTCAGCTTCGTTAGCATGACCTGAAGATGTCAGCAAGCTTTGAAAGAATTGAGCGCAAAGTTCAGAACAACCTGCAATACATCATCTCATCTATTCGATATCTCCAGACATGCATCGATGAGACCTACAGTAGGAACACTTGGCTTGTTCAACTTTCGAGAGGCCACATGTAACCCCTGATCCCTGGTGTACGTATCACCGTATCAGTACGCGATACGACGTACAAAATTGATTTGGCCTCCGTAGTAGTCCGATTGAGCTGATTTCAGCTTCAAAAATCATTTTCTAATATTTTAGATTTTTCAGGATTTTCTAGATTATTTTGGAAAATCTCCGTAATCGGTATTGACCGATACCGATGATAGGCTTTATGATTTTTATTTTACAAAGGGGTAGAATTTTGAGAATCCGCTTTCACCATGCATCTTAGAATCATGTTATCTACGTTCGGGTATTTTTGGAAATTTTTCTGATTTTATCGAAAATCCGGTCAAACCGGTGTCGCCCGGTACCAGCGTCATCTTTCAGGATTTTTAAGTTGCAAACCGGATTGAATTTCCGCAAACCATCTTCATCTTACATCTCAGGATAATATTCTCTATTTTCTGTAATTTTTGGGCATCATTCGGAGCTAGTCACTTTTTGACCATATTAAAATATTATTAAATTATTCTTTTCTTTTTCTTTTCTCTTCTCTTCTCCACATCTCCAGAGAATTCCTCCCGCCGACCTACCCACCGCCTCTCTCTCCCCTTTAACTACAAAATCTTTCTCTCTCTCTCATACACACAATCTCTCTCTCTCCCAAACTCTCTCTCTCTCTATCCTCTCTCCTCTCTCTCTATCTCTCTCTCACAGCCCAAATTCCACTCTCTTTCTCTCTCTGTAGACCCAAAGGAGGGGAGGCCTGGCCGTTGCCAGCGGCCAGGCCAGGCTGGCGGCGGCGCTGGAGGCTAGCCAGGCCGGCGGCGGCGGCGCAGGTGGGGGGCTCTCTGTTTCTCCCCCTCGCGCAGTGGGAGCGGCCGGCGCCGGAGCGGCGCCGGGGCGGCACTGGCGCCAGCAGGGCGGCCGCGCCGGCCGGGCAGCCGGTGCGCAAGGGGCGGCAGCAGCAGCCGTGCGCTGCTGCTGCTGTTACCTATTTGGGTAAAAAACCCAAATGGGTTTGGGTTCGGGTTCAACCTAAACCCGACCCATTTACACCCAAACCCGACCCATTAAAGTATTCGGGCGATATCGGGAGCATCCGGACTCCGATTTGGACGATTCTCGATCTGTTGCGATCGTGGGAAAGAGAGCTACCTTCCCGTGATCAGTTTGTGAGTATTTTCTTTTTAATAAATTATATTTATTCCTGTTTAATGAATGGAGTGATTGGTTAGGTAAATAAATCGTGATTATGGGTAAATCACTAGATTGTTAATAAATGACTTAATTATAGAGAGGCATATTGTGTAAATCACTAGATGAGGCATATTGTGTAATGCATGATAATATAACCAATAAAATAATATTTGCATCTACTACATGATGTCATATAACATATAACATCTAGTTCATATACTGTATACATAATAGATAACCATAGTAAAATGGTATGCATTCTACTTCATAGCCACCAATCATGATTACGTAGTACTGTTACATGTGCACTAATACACGCGGACTCCATGATATCAGATACGGTCACTATTACACTATATCCCTTACCGACCCACCGATACACGGAACACTGTATTGCATATAAAGATCTGTTACACGCTATACCATTAGTTGATGTTTCATCATTACATAGATACTGAGATTCACGACACTCGTACTGCATGTGACCTACTGATATACGGATACTCTAGTACACTGGATAACGTCACCTCGTTACATAGATGCACTGCTCACTGTTATGACAGGCACTAGCACAGAGGTTTTACACGGATTATGACTAAACATAGATGTTTCACTGGTATAGGATAGACCAATGCACGGACTACAGCATTTCATGTTTCCATATCATTGTTACTCATGCATGTCATGTTTCTATATCACTGTTACACATGCATGCGTGGTTCCTCTATTCTTGTCATAAGGATCTCTGTTCATCTTACATGTATTATTGTTCCATGTTACTGTATTCATGTTATATGATTATTTCCTGTTACTGATATGGATATTCCCGATACTGGACATGAGAGCTGTTGATATGCAATATGTGGAATCCCACATCTATTGTTCCCGTTTCCCGTTATATTATTCCTGTTATATTGTTCCCGTTTCTTGTTATATTGTTCTATGCTATAAACAGAGCTCTGGTCCAGTTATCTTGTTACCCTTATCATGTACAGTAGTTGTTCTTGTTACATTCTATACTTGACATATCAGATTATAAAGAGAACTTGGGTATGGGGGAGACTTGACGGTTGATTAGATCATATCGGGTGGATGTCTGGATCCATTGTTCGTCCCACTGCAGGAGACGGGGTAGTGCTGGCTACCATCTGTTACTCATGAGCATCCTGTTATTGTTTTAGCTCATTGAGATTCCCGTTACATGTTATAGCTCTAGCGGGCTGGCCCTGGTCTCAGCAGCCAGGGATCTGATAAGGCCATTGTCCCGGGTATGTACGGGATACACCCACCCGATAAGAACTCCTCGACCATGAGTTTCCAATTAACATAATAAAACAGTACACACAATAGTGACGTCGGGAACACTTGTTATTTGATCACTCTCTCGTTTGGATAATGGTACCCGTAGGCCATGTCCGAATGGGTTCGACTGGAGTGCGGCCTCCAGTATGAACTGCCAGTGGTATGGGACACTAGAAGAGAGTGATTGTAATACCAGGTGGTACTGATTGCTACTATTATATAAATCACATGACATGCCTGGTACATATATGCTATCTTGTTATTATTCATGCTACTTTATCCGATATCCTGTTACCTGTATACTTGTTACTTTACCTGGCATATGTTATACTTTCTGTGATGGCATACGACTCATGTTCTGCATTGCATATATTATGCTTTCTGTATAGCAGGCATCATTACTGTATATACACCACACCGTATAGTTACATTGCATAGGCCCATCTGCCTGTACACGTCTATCACGTCACCATTTATTCGATAAACTGGACACGACTATAGACATGACCCAATGATAACCGGCTAGGTAGTGATGGTATTAAAAGATGACATGTTTATATATTTGCACTGCTTTCATGTTTATTTATTTCTACTGTTTATATATCCTTATTATATGGCATCGCTAGTCCAATCTCATGTACTATATATTATTATCGTGCTTGTAGTACTATTGTATCTATTACTGCCTCCTTCATTTTACCACTCACTAGGTCGCTTTCTGACGACCCTGGGTTTGCATGCCCAGGTTGGAGTCCGAGTTACCGTAGCTTCAGAGAGTGACTTGGAGTCACATGGGAGATTCCTCATCGGGACTATTCATAGGTATTTTAGTGATTTATTTCTGTTATCTTATTTGTCCCTTTTTCATATCTATTCTGATCGCTAACCTCTTCTGCAGGTATTCTTGTACTTATTTCATGCTGGAACTCAGGTATATATGGAGATTATTTACTGTACTGAGGCTTAGCGTACGTACGTGGGGTTTTCCGCCTTGCGTATGTACGTCGCCATAATGTCCCCGTACCTGCGGGATCGGGGCGTTACATAGTGGTATCAGAGCCTAGGTTCACACCTGGTGTGGGTAACCACCTGTGTCGATGCTTGGGCTCGTACCAACAGTACAATCAGATTCAGATTTAAGCTTATCTGTATCTGAATTTGGGGATTCCAGCGACGAGTACAAGAATACCATGTCATTGCCCATTCATTCCTTGACTCTTTTGTATTCCTTACTGACAGTTGTCAACCCGAATTTCTGATTTCCTTCTTGCTTTCGTTTCATCTTCTGGTTTCCAATCCGTTAATGTTAGTTCATTACCCTACTTCTCCATCCCGAGTTCCTTATAGATATCAGAGTGCGTAGCGAAAGTTTCATGGGCCCGTAACATTTCGGCTTTGGGGCTGGAAATTTTGGTCTCACACCTGAATTGAAATTTCGAGTACGAAATTTTTTGTAAGGTAAGGAGAAATGTAACCCCCTGATCCCTGGTGTACGTATCACCGTATCAGTACGCGATACGACGTACAAAATTGATTTGGCCTCCGTAGTAGTCCGAATGAGCTGATTTTAGTTTCAAAAATTATTTTTTAATATTTTAGATTTTTCAGGATTTTCTGGAATTTTTTGGATTATTTTGGAAAATCTCCGTAATCGGTATCGACCAATACCGATAATAGGCTTTATGATTTTTATTTCACAAACGGGGTAGAATTTTGAGAATCCGCTTTCACCATGCATCTAAAAATCATGTTATCTACGTTCGGGTATTTTTGAGGATTTTTCTGATTTTATCGAAAATCCGGCCAAACCGGTGTCGCCCGGTACCGACGTCATTTTTCAGGATTTTTAAGTTACAAACCGGATTGAATTTCCGTAAACCGTCTTAATCTTACGTCTCAGGATAATATTCTCTATTTTTTGTAATTTTTGGGCATCATTCGGAGCTAGTCACTTTTTGACCATATTAAAATATTATTAAATTATTCTTTTCTTTTTCTTTTCTTTTTCTTTTCTTTTCCTTTCTCTTCTCTTCTCCACATCTCCAGAGAATTCCTCCCGCCGACCTACCCACCGCCTCTCTCTTCCCTTTAACTACAAAATCTCTCTCTCTCTCTCTCATACAAACAATCTCTCTCTCCCCCAAACTCTCTCTCTATCCTCTCTCCTCTCTCTCTATCTCTCTCTCACAGCCCAAATTCCCCTCTCTTCCTCTCTCTGCAGACCCAAAGGAGGGGAGGCCTGGCCGTTGCCAGCGGCCAGGCCAGGCCGGCGGCGGCGCCGGAGGCTAGCCAGGCCGGCGGCGGCAACGGAGGCCGGCCAGGCCGGCGGTGCAGGTGGGGGGGCTCTCTATTTCTCCCCCTCGCGCAGTGGGAGCGGCCGGCGCCGGAGTGGCGCCGGGGCGGCATTGGCGCCGGCAGGGCGGCCGTGCAGGCCGGGCGGCCGGTGCGCAAGGGGCGGCAGCAGCAGCCATGCGCTGCTGCTGCTGTTACCTATTTAGGTAAAAAACCCAAATGGGTTTGGGTTCGGGTTCAACCCAAACCCGACCCATTTACACCCAAACCCGACCCATTAAAGTATTCGGGCGATATCGGGAGCATCCGGACTCCGATTTGGACGATTCTGGATCCGTTGCGATTGTGGGAAAGAGAGCTACCTTCCGTGACTAGTTTGTGAGTGTTTTCTTTTAATAAATTATATTTATTCCTGTTTAATGAATGGAGTGATTGGTTAGGTAAATAAATCGTGATTATGGGTAAATCACTAGATTGTTAATAAATGACTTAATTATATAGAGGCATATTGTGTAAATCACTAGATGAGGCATATTGTGTAATGCATGATAACATAACCAATAAAATAATATTTGCATCTACTTCATGATGTCATATAACATATAACATCTAGTTCATATACTGTATACATAATAGATAACCATAGTAAAATGGTATGCATTCTACTTCATAGCCACCAATCATGATTACGTAGTACTGTTACATGTGCACTAATACACGCGGACTCCATGATATCAGATACGGTCACTATTACATTATATCCCTTACCGACCCACCGATACACGGAACACTGTATTGCATATAAAGATCTGTTACACGCTATACCATTAGTTGATGTTTCATCATTACATAGATACTGAGATTCACGACACTCGTACTGCATGTGACCTACTGATATACGGATACTCTAGTACACTGGATACCGTCACCTCGTTACATAGATGCACTGCTCACTGTTATGACAGGCACTAGCACAGAGGTGTTACACGGATTATGACTACACATAGATGTTTCACTGGTATACGGATAGACCAATGCACGGACTACAACATTTCATGTTTCCATATCACTGTTACTCATGCATGTCATGTTTCTATATCACTGTTACACATGCATGCGTGGTTCCTCTATTCTTGTCATATGGATCCCTGTTCATCTTACATGTATTATTATTCCATGTTACTGTATTCATGTTATATGATTGTTTCCTGTTACTGATATGGATATTCCCGATACTGGACATGAGAGCTGTTGATATGCAATATGTGAAATCCCACATCTATTGTTCCCGTTTCCTGTTATATTATTCCTGTTATATTGTTCCCGTTTCTTGTTATATTGTTCTATGCTATCAACAGAGCTCTGGTCCAGTTATCCTGTTACCCTTATCATGTACAGTAGTTGTTCTTGTTACATTCTATACTTGACATATCAGATTATAAAGAGAACTTGGGTATGGGGGAGACTTGACGGTTGATTAGATCATATCGGGTGGATGTCTGGATCCATTGTTCGTCCCACTGCAGGGGACGGGGTAGTGCTGGCTACCATCTGTTACTCATGAGCATCCCGTTATTGTTTTAGCTCATTGAGATTTCTGTTACATGTTACAGCTCTAGCGGGCTGGCCCTGGTCTCAGCAGCCATGGATCTGATAAGGCCGTTGTCCCGGGTATGTACGGGATACACCTACCCGATAAGAACTCCTCGACCATGAGTTTCCAATTAACATAATAAAACAGTACACACAATAGTGACGTCGGGAACACTTGTTATTTGATCACTCTCTCGTTTGGATAATGGTACCCGTAGGCCATGTCCGGATGGGTTCGACTGGAGTGCGGGCTCCAGTATGAACTGCCAGTGGTATAGGACACTGGAAGAGAGTGATTGTAATACCAGGTGGTACTGATTGCTACTATTGTATAAATCACATGACATGCCTGGTACATATATGCTATCTTGTTATTATTCATGCTACTTTATCTGATATCCTATTACCTGTATACTTGTTACTTTACCTGGCATATGTTATACTTTCTGTGATGGCATACGACGCATGTTCTGCGTTGCATATATTATGCTTTCTGTATAGCAGGCATCATTACTGTATATACACCACACCGTATAGTTACATTGCATAGGCCCATCTGCCTGTACACGTCTATCACGTCACCATTTATTCGATAAACTGGACACGACTATAGACATGACCCGATGATAACCGGCTAGGTAGTGATGGTATTAAAAGATGACATGTTTATATATTTTTACTGCTTTCATGTTTATCTATTTCTACTGTTTATATATCCGTATTATATGGCATCACTAGTCCAATCTCATGTACTATATATTATTATCGTGTTTGTAGTACTATTGTATCTATTACTGCCTCTATTTTACCACTCACTAGGTCGCTTTCTGACGACCCTGGGTTTGCATGCCCAGGTTGGAGATCCGAGTTACCGTAGCTTCAGAGAGTGACTTGGAGTCACATGGGAGATTCCTCATCGGGACTATTCATAGGTATTTTAGTGATTTATTTCTGTTATCTTATTTGTCCCTTTTTCATATCTATTCTGATCGCTAACCTCTTTTGCAGGTATTCTTGTACTTATTTCATGCTGGAACTCAGGTATATATGGAGATTATTTACTGTACTGAGGCTTAGCGTACGTACGTGGGGTTTTCCGCCTTGCGTATGTACGTCACCATAACGTCTCCGTACCTGCGGGATCGGGGCGTTACACCACACACAGCCCCTTCCTACATCGGGTCCCCCATTTGACACCTGGATACCTCCTCCAGCTCCTTTCGAGACACCAGCTCCTTCTGAAGATTCAGACTTTCAGGAAGAGTGACCCCTATTCTGTTGATGACAAAAAGGGGGAGAGAGATTTTGTGGAGTTATCTGGGAGTTTTTACTTTCATGCCTTTATTTATATACTCTTTTTTATTTGGACATGTAGTATTTGGTGTTTGGACATGTGTTTTTTATATTGTAGTACTCATTTTGTGGTATGGAACTTATTTTGAGGTTGGCATGAACCTTTGTATGGACAAATTTCTTTTATGATATCAATATTGTCTTTTGAAGTTATGTATCTCTTTTTTATAGTTAATTTTTGATATATATCTTCTATGTGTAGTATGTAGTGTGTTTGTATTCTTATGTATCTTTTGTAAACTAATCATTTTACTAGTTGTTTTGGAGGTTGGAGGTTATTGATTGGTTGGAGGAAACCGTTTATGCATACACCTTGTAATTCTATATTTTTGGTATGCATAGATGGATTGCATAGAGGTCGATTGATATATTTTATTCATATGCCTTTATTGATGCATCTAACTCATATGTCACATCTTGATATATGCATGTGTTTAGGGGGAGCTTCGCTTGAAGTTTCTTTCCAAATTATTTTTGATAACTCCATTTGTTTTGTCATCATCAAAAAGGGGGAAATTGTTGACCCAAAGGCCATTATCCCTAGTTTTGATGATAACAAAACATATGTAGTTATATTTGTAATAATTTTGTTTAACAAAGTTTCAGGTTAACTCTTTGTTGTATTTCGGCTCCATCACAAGGCTCACACGCTTGAAAGCCAAGAAGATGTAGATCCCAGAGCCTAAGCACATAGAAGAGCTCAAGGATTAAGATTGCAAGAGAAGACTATATCAAGATTTGTATTTTTTGCTTTTTGTTTTTTAGATAGGATTTATAGTCGTTTGTTAAATCAAGTTGATATAGCTTAATAGCTTTTGGGATTGACACACACACGCGCGCATCATTCATATTCCTAAAGTGTTTTATAAAGAGTTCAAAACATTTCTCTTTTTCGTTTTTCGAGATTGAGTTTGGGAAAAACAAGTTTCAAAAAAACCAGTTTTCGATTTAGAAAAGTGGTTTTACAGAATATACTTCTAACTTTGTTTTGTGTTGATCCATGATTACACACTGGTTTTATCAAGTCCCTACAACCCTATTTTGTGTTTAAAGATTAAAGTTTATTTTGTCAGAAAAAGATTGGTTTCAAAAAAAATTTAATAATAAGCTTTTGGTCCAAAGTCGGTCGACCGGCCGGTCGACTATAGACAGAGCAGCTTTGCTCTGTAGGTCAACCAGGCGGTCGACTGACATGCACCAAAGTGCATTGTGTACACTTCGGTCGATCGGACGGTCGACCAACTGCAAGAGCTTTGCTCTCGGTTGGGTTCGATCAAACATCCCGGTCGATCGACAAAGAGCCTTACTCACTGGTTGGAAAAATGGTCGACCGATTAGTCGACCACTATCCCTAATGGTCGAAAATCTGACAGTTGGTGGTCGACCGGCCGGTCGACCGACAGAAGGATTTCCTTCTGATTTTTTCCCAACGGCTATATTATGTTTTATCTTTTTCTGGGTATTTCCCAATGACTCTTTTGATTTTTCTCCTCATATTTTCATCCCCTATAAATAGTGGGACTGTAGAACAACCCAAGAACAAGATTTCTAAAGTTTAGATTAAGTTTTTACAAGTTTACATCAAGATTTAGCTTTTTCTTAAAGATTTTCTTTTGAGCCAAAATTTCATATCCTTGGTTTTTAGCTTGAGCTTTCACTCTCACCTTTACAAGCTATTTTCACTACACAATCCTAAAGAGTTTCACCTCCTCATCTTCATTATAGGATTGTACTTGTGAGCTAATTGTGATCAAGTAAAGGTCACCGATTTTCTTCTATTGTGAAGTTGTAGAGGTTGCGGCTTCAAGTGAGCTAATAAGCTCCATGTTGGTGTTGCGGCACAACGAGAGAGGACTTGTGAGTCTATTGAGTTCTAGTGAGACCTTGTAACGGTTGACGATCTAGTGAGATCAGTCATTATGAAAATCCTTCATAGTGTTGAAGGCGAGGATGTAAAGCAATGGCTCGAATCTCAAAACATATTATCATGTTTGCGATTGCTTACTCTTTTTCTCTTCACTCTACTCTCTCTGTACTTACTTGCACACTTATATTGTTTACTTATTTGCAAGTATTTCTTGTGTTGTGATTGGTATGTACTAGGTTGCTAGCAAGTTAATTTTTATTCCGCATTAGTTTCCATTTAGTATAGCATCACTATTCACCCCCCCATGGTGATTTACACATAGCTCTCTGGTATGTTGCCCCAGCATTCTTCAATCCGAAGGGCATCACAATGCAGCAATACACCCCTAGTGATTTCCTGAAGGATGTATGCTTCTCATCGTCTGGGTACATCTTAATTTGATTTTATCTAGAGAATCCGTCCATGAAGGACATCTGTTCGAACCCACACGTGCTGTCGATCATGACATCCGTGATTGGAAGGGGGAACTCATCTTTAGGACACACCTCATTTAGACCATGAAAATTAATGCAAAGTCAGATCTTCCCATTCTTCTTGATGACGGAGACAATATTGCCACCCAATCATGGTGTTGTTCTTCCTTGATGAAACCGGAGTTTATAAGCTTCTTGACTTCCGACTGGATCGCTTTCATTATCTCTGGACGGAACCGTAATTGCTATTGCTTGATGGGCTTCATGTCCGGATTGATGTTAAGGCGATGCATAGCCACCTGGGGGTCAAGCCCGGGCATATCTTCGTAGTTCCAGGCAAAAACATCCACATACTCTCGCACGAGAGATATTAGATCTTCCTTCTCGGGCGGTGATAAGCTTTTGCTTATAAAGATGGGCTTAGGATTAGCTTCATCTCTCAGATTAACCTGGGTTACCTTATCTTCTGTAGGTAGTTCGCGTTGTTCAAAGTGAAAATCCTAGAGAGTATTTAGGTGCTTGATCCAAGGATCTGTATCTGGCTGGATCATTTGTTCATCTCCATCTTCCAGGTGGCTTGTTGAAGCCATGTTTACCGAAAGTCTTTGAAGATGTTACTGACACTGACTTCTGACTCCCACGATGACGTGTCCGATGAGTAATTATGATATAATAATTTTTCAGACTTAGAGGCTATAAGTTGACACATAGCCTAACCCCCAGTGAGTTTGATGATAATAATCAGGGCCTTCCCCTTTTGGAACGAAGGATTGAAGCAGTGTTCTCCTTCTTTTCGTTTTCCCCTGGACTTCTTGCGAGGAGTCTTAGCATTCAGCTTCTTCTTCTTGTCCTTTAGCAATTGCGAAAGCATCTGCTTGAGGGTATCGATAGATTCTTGTCGGGGACGAATCGTATTGAACTGTTTCCTCTGGACTTGGGCTTGCTGTTCAAAGTGCCTGACCATTTCTTCAGGAGTCCCTACCATATAGTAAAGGCTTCTTTCTTCATAGAAGAGTTCGAGGCCTGTGATTCCGTGATGGCAGAGTATGACTCGCTTATTTCAATGCCCCGGGCTATACTGTACTCCACTGGGGCTATTACGCTAGTTCGAGTGCAGGTTTTCCAGTACACTCCTTCCAGCTCGGTGTCAGACTCATCAGAGCTGACTATTGGCTGCTTTCCCTTAGTTCTGCTTGGCGTAATGCTTGGACCTACCATGTTCATAGTAACTTCAGGTACTCTGTATCAGAGAAGGTTCTCCTTGTGTGGGAGCGATGCATTTTTGCCGAGTGGGAGACTGACGTAGATGATAACTAGTTAAACATTGACTGTTTCTTACATGCGAGATGCAGTGGCATTCAGAGAGCACCACTGTGATGAGCCGTTCACAATAGTATTGTGGAGTGATTTGATGAACACTCCACTTCTTGGTCAAGTAGTCCCTTAGATCTGTTGAGGGGGATCGAAGAGACCAGCCTCAAGTCTCTGAGGATGAGGAATTTTTAGCTCCCTTCTAACTTTAGCCATTGTAGAGCAAATGTTAACCTTGTGTCGTGACTCTGAGATGCAAGTCTCAAGGGCACAGGGTTTGGAGATGTGAAGCTTACGTTCCGTGGAACAGACGCAACTCTTGTATTTTGGCTTTGAGATGTGGCTCTCATACCTCTATTGAGAAGAGATGCGAACCTCACATTGCTGATTGTCAAGCTTGCCTGGTGACAATTGAGAAACGCGGACTTCATGAGTCTCGCATTCTGACATAGAGACGCGTCTCGTGTCTCTGAGAAGAGACGCAGATCTCACGTTGCTGAACATCGCCTTTGTGAGGTAGGTCTCAGAAACACGAGCCTCTTTAGCTCTGTATTTTGGTATCCACATGCAGACTTCGCGCGTCTGATGCAGTTTAGAAGGGATGCGGGCCTGAGCCCCGCATCCTGTATCTGTTGGACAGATGGTTTTTTCAGCTTTTTCCATCTATTATCGACGTGCGCGATGCCTTTATCGATGTTCAACATTCCGGTTATGCCTCACGGGTTATTGAGAACTCTTGGTAACCTGGAGCTAAGGAATATTGAGAGGAGGGGTGTGGCAAGATTGGCCTTCGATGACGTTGGCCTTGCGGGTCTCATCGGAGACGTTGACACGGGTCACACCCGCGACACGACCAAAATGGCTCTGTTTGCACAAATCATCTTCAGGGAAGTCTCTGAAGAGACTTGGGAGCAGATCTCTGAGGAGACCCTGCGGTATTATCTCGTCATCCTGGGACTCTTGGAGCTAGAAGAGAGGAACTTCCCATACTTTGCATGGTCGAATTTCATGATAAGTGACTCGACCGTTTTTTCCATGAAAGTGACATCACCTTGCGCCACAACTTGCTTATCACTGGAGAAAGTAGTCCCTAGCGGAGTCACCATTTCTTGTACGGGGAGGAAAGTTGAAACTATATTGCAAAATCTCCTTGAATCAATGAAAAATTACAACAACTTAATTCCAACTACAAGAGAGATAAGACACTAAAGCTCAGATCTTCTCTTTCTTTAAGGCTGGGTTCTTTACGTAGCGGTGGAAAGTGAATCTTGTTTTTTGTTGATCGGGTGGATGTCAAGCTCCTCTGAAACTTTTCTTCTTAGATCACTGATGGAGTAGTACAGCTCCTATCCAATGAAATCTCAAAGAGACCTAGGTAAAAACTTGAACTCAGCAAGCTGGTAGAAGAGTTTAACTCTTTATAAGTATTCCTCAATTGAAAATTCTGACCCCTCTTCAATAGCAAACTGAGCTATTTATAGGTGTTTCAGGGGTAAAATTATCCCCCAAATGGGGGTTAACTCCCCTCATTACGTGGGCAGTACTTGACCCAGTAAAGGGGGTAGTTATAACTGAGATACAGGGCTTCTCTGTAGTAGGAACGCGGGCTTGAGCCCTGCATTTAGCCGTTGGGGTAATGCAGGACGTGAGTCTTGAGCTTCGCGTTTGGGTGCCACGGTGGTGTTGAAACGCGAGCTTCAAACTCTATGTCGAGCTTCGCATCTGAGACGCAGGTCTTTAGCTTCGCGTTGGGGCGCTGTGGTGGTGTTGAAACGCGAGCTTCAAACTCTGTATCAAGCTTCGCGTGTGAGACACAGGCTTTAAGCTCTGAGTTGAGTACAAGTAGTGCTGAGATGCGGGCTTTGATTCTACGTCTTGGCATTGCAGTGGTGTCGAGATGTGGGCTTCAAGCCCTGCATCTTGGCTCTGCATGAGTGGCTGTGATTACTCTCGCGTCTGAAGCAAGGACCCTGTTATCTGATGACTTATTTTCAATGATTTTTAAACAGTCTACAATCACTTCAACCTCGCCCTCAGCATATAATGTGTAGGTATTGTGTGAAGCCGGGCATTTACAATGCAACCGCCGAAAAGCTTATGATTAGGTTTTGTGTGCTGGTCCAAAGATCATTTGAAGAGTAACTGTTCGTTCAAGAAGGCAAAGAACACTGCACCGAGCTGTTCAGCATATCCAGTACCTTTGTTGGGAGAGAATCCATGACCTACTGGCAAAGGAACTTCACTTCATCCCTTGCAACAAGATATAGTCAAGCATAGAGGAAACCAAGAGCTAGGACAGATGGAAGAAGGAGGCAAACGTTTAATTAACTGAATGAACTAGACACATCAAATAAGTTTTTCTAAACATTTGAATCATCAATGTGTATGGATGAAATCCAAAATACATATAAAGCATGTAAACTTGTTTTTATGAACTCTATTTATGAAACATAAAGAAATCTTCTTTGAAGCTCAAAAATCAAAATAGTATTTTCTAAAACCAAAACTGTTCTTATGAAAACACTATATAAATTTTGTGTGTATGAGCTTGAGCAATCCACAACTAATCTATCCTTTATATTTTATCTAAAACACAAAATCTTAACACTTACAAATACTAGACTCAAGTCTTGAAAATCCTCTCTTGATAATATTCTCTTCATCTTGACTTGGTCCAAAACTTTGATCCATGAGCTAGACTCCTCTTGAGTATTTGATGGGATCTTAATGCGCGAGCTCTTGAATCAATACGTGCTAGCTTCAAAATATGACTTTGAATCTTTTGTTGAAGCTAAATGCCTACTAATATTTGATTAAAAATCTAAAACTAAATGAGCAAAAGATCATTAGTACTATAACTACATGAGTTAATCATCATCAAAACTAGGTGATGGGCCTTTGGGCCAACACTCCTCTTCCAAGTGGCTTGTTGAAACCATGTTTACCGAAAGGTCTTTGAAGATATTGCCGACACTGACATCCTGATTCCCACGATGAGGTGCCTGACGAGTGATTATGATATAATGACTCTTCACATATCCCAACCCCTACGAGTCCGGTGGATTGGAGTTGACACATATCCCAACCCCTACGAGTCCGGTGACAATAATCAGGGGCTTTTCCTTTTGGACCGAAGGAATGAAGCAGCCTAAGTTCAAGCCAAGACTACTTATTAGGTCATATCCCATGTTATCCATCATTCTGAGTACATTTGGCTCGTAATGAGAGAATTGAGGGAGTTCAGTCTAGCTTTCTGAGTCTTCGTAAATCGTTGGTTTGGACTCAACGCTTCCGAAAAAGATTGGTTTTTGACCTTTGCGTCTTACTGGTACCTCAAAGAAGGATCCTTGCGCATCACCGACGCTTTGATATGCATCACCGATGCTTTGATATGCCATGAGAGATGAGCTCACCAGTACAGGCAATGATGTCGGGCATCTATCAGCGACTAGGGGTCATCATCTTCATCGGTACTAGTATCTGATGGCACAGAATCAGAAGCAAATACAGAAAGCTAAACTAAATCTAACTTTTCATTAATATGCCACTCACCTACATCATTGGCGGTGTTATTGATATCGAGCTTATTAACGCTCGTTACAAGTGGATCAGCTCCCAAAGATATTCTTCTTCTACCTCTGGCTTGACATCAGCTTCATTACTAGAGTCTAGTTCCTCTGGCTGGGGATTCTCGTCTGTTTTCAGAGAATTCTGGTATAGGAGTCTGTGAAGTAGTTCTCTACCACTTTGAACGGATACCTTTCGGCGATTAATGTTCAGACTTTTCCATCTCCATCAACATATTTCATGACTTAATGGAGAGTAGAGGGGACGATGGAGTTACGATGAATTCATTGTTGTCCCAGCAGCAAATATACGAAGTGTCAGTGTCAATAACATAGCACGTCATCTCGGATCTTAGGTCCCCGATTTGGCGTTTGAGTTCAATCTTTCCCATGGGGAGCGCACCATTGACGTTGAAGCCGAAAATGGTAGTTTAAGTGGTACTTAATCGGTGAGTGGGGATTAAGTGCTGCATGACCCGACGGGGCATGATGCTCAACGCGGATCCTGAATCCACCTGAATGTGGCTTACTTCAGATGATCTAATATACCCTGTGAAATACAGGGGCCTATTATCCCCTTAACCAGCATGTCGTCTGGAGTAAAGGTTATGCAGGGGACATGTTGAGAGGCGTGGAGGCAGCTTCCTTTATCTTCCTTCTCTGATATAACTGAAATCCGAGCCATGAAGTCCTCAGCATCGGCTGAAGCTTCTCTCAAAGCTTCCCTTGTTGACTTGAACAATCTCAGAAGCTCATAGAGGGTAATCCTGGCTGGGATGTTGGCCAGTCGAGCCAAAATATCAAAGTGATAAGGTGCTGAAGATCCTTCCGCTTTGTTTTTCGGGAGAGCCTTGGCGTACCGAAACTCCTTTTGCTTCTTCACGGGTTGCTTTGTGAATTACTTGTTGGCTCTGGGGTGGGTTTAGGCAGATTTGCCACCATTTTATTGCACTTCTTTAAATACGACTGACCTAAATGAATCCCTGCCACGAGCGGTGCATTTGATTCTGTAGAAAGGACGATTGTCTCCTCCTCCGAATCAATTAGCGCGGGGATATCGGTTTTCTCTTACCGGGAGGAAGCACAAACCACAGTGTAAGGCAAAGCTTTTGCTTTACCCCTGAACTTCCTTTTGGTAATAGTAGTCCACTGCTGTCCTTCCACGAGGTCGGATGAATCCACATGATCTCTCTCTGAGGAGTAAGAACAGGTACGAGACCTTTCTCCTGCTGGTGGTGTGGATCTGTATTAACCACCTTTAGTCCCCTTTCGAGATGGGAACTACTCCGCTGGCGTTGGAAGCTGTACCCCAAACTGATGGAATGATGTCATATTATCTGTCACTTTATTCTGCTCCGGGCGGAGCTTGAGTACCTCCGCATCAATCAAAACTTGGAGGATGTCTTTGAAGATGTAACAGCTTTTGGTAGAATACCCCAGCATCCTGTGGTACAAGCAGTTATTGGGATTATCGGTCTTGCCCACCTTCTCAGGACGTCTAACTTCAGGAAACTTCAGTCTGTTGCTCTTATTGAGTAACTTGAACATTGAATCGACATGATCGTCTTTGAAGAAGTACTGTTTGTTGGCGTGTGGCTGGCTTGAGGAGCTACCCCCTCTATCCGTTGGGGCTTAGAGGGAGACTTCATCTTTGTCGCCCGTGTATCCTTCCTTTTAGCTTGGACAGATGCTTCTGGCGCACGCTTTGTCAGTTTCTCGGGTCTAGACTTGTTTTCTTCTGCCTTAACCCCGGTGATAATCTCCTCTGCCTGTTCGCCTTGCTGGACAACTGCTTCCAGGTGCGGCTTTCTGCTACTCCTATTTGAGATAGGAGTGAGGTTTGCAAATTATGGCGGCATGTTTCCACCAAGGTGACCTGGGTTATACCGCTGGGACATCTAGTGCCATATGCTGAAATCTCTCCATAAATACTTTAACTGACTCTCCTTTCTGTTGCTTCATTGCCAGGAGAGTTGGCATGGTAATCTCCAAATCATCTTCGAAGAAACGGGTGAGGAAATGCTTCTCCAGATCACCCCAGTTCTTGATAGGACCTTCTGGGATCTTCATGAACCATTCAAAAGAAATCCTTTTCAGGGTGCTGATGAACAAACGTGCCAGGATGACATCATTTGATACTGCATTCCCTGTCTGGGATTTGAAGTAGTATATGTTCTGGTTCGGTGAGCCCTTGCCATCGAAGGCTTGTAAGGTCGGAGCCTTGAACTTGGGAGGGAACGAGACAAGATCCCACTCAGCCGGGTATGGCCAGAACACTCCTGCTTCTTTGAGGCCATTCTAATCGGCAAGGGCCTCAAGATGCTGCTCCAATTTGCTCATCCTTTTGGAATGAGTGCTCAAGTTCTCTGAATTACCTTCCTCTTCAGATGGAGGCTTGGATGACTCAGAGTTGAAATGCTCCTTCTCGGTACATGCAAAAGATGAGCTTTTCCCTTTCTTCCATTTGTCTTTGGACTTCTTGGAAGAAGTCTTGGTCCTCGGCTTCTTCTTTTTGTCCTCAAGCAAGCATCTGCTTGAGGCGTCGATAGATTCTTGTTGAGCGCGAATCATATCAACTTGCTCTCTCTCGACCTAAGCTTGCTGTTCAAAGCGCCTGGCCATTTCTTCTGTAGTCCCTGCCATGTACGCGAAGGCTTCTTTCTCTCCAGAAGAGTCCAAGGCCTGTGATTCCGCGATGGCAGAGTGCATCTCGTTTACTTCAATGCCTCGGCTTAGGGAACTGTTGTCCACTGGGGCTATTATACCAGCTTAAGTGCGAGTATGCCGGTACACTCCTTCTAGCTTGGTGTTAGACTCATCTGAGCTGACAATTGGCTGCTTCCCCTTAGTTCTGCTTGGTATAGTGCTTGGACCCACCATGTTCACAGTAACTTCAGGGTACTCTGCATCAGAGAAGGTTCTCCTTGTGCGGGAGCGATGCCTTTTGGCCGAGAAGGAGGCTGGCATAGATGATAACCGGTTGAACACCGACTGTTTGCTTACATGTGAGCTGCAGTGGCATTCAGAAAGCACCACTGTGATGAGCCATTCACAGCAGCATTGTGGAGTGATTTTATGAACACTCTTATTCTTTTTCAAGGCTTAGATCTGTTGGAGGGGGATCGAAGATACTAGCCTCAAGTCTCTGAGTACGAGGATTTTTTAGCTCCCTTCTGACGTTATCCATTGGAGAGCGAATGTTAACCTTGCATTGCAAATCTGAGACGTAAGTCTAAGGGCCGCAGGGTTCAGAGATGCGGAGCTCACTTTCTGTAGAACAGATGCGGCCCTTGCATTTTGGCTTTAAGACGCAGGTCTCGTGCCTTTGCTGAGAAGAGACGCAGATTTCACATTGCTAATTATCGCGTTCGCCTGATAACGCGTAAGAAACGCGAACTCTATGAGTCCCGCGTTCGGGTCTCGTGTCTCTGAGGAGAGACGCGGACCTAGCGTTGCTGAACATCGCGTCTGTGAGGTAGAGCATCAGAAATGCGAGTCTCTTGAGCTCTGCGTTTTGGTATCCAGACACAAACTTTGCATATCAGAAGGGACTCGAGCCTGAGCCTGAGCCTCGCATCCTGTATCAGCTAGACAGATGGTTTTTCCGGCTTCTTCCATCTGTTATCGACGTGCGCGACTCCTTTGTCGATATTCAGCATTCCGATTATGCTTCACGGGTTGTTGGAAACCTCGATAATCTGAAGCTGAGGAATATCGAGAGGAGCGGCGTGGCAAGATTGGCCTTCAACAGCGTTCGCCTCGCGGGTCTCGTGGGAGACATTGACGCGGGCCACGCGTTCGACGCGGCCAGAAATGGTGCTATTTGCACAGGCCATCTTTGGGAAGTCTCTGAAGAGACTTGGGAGTGGATCTCTTAGGAGACTCTGCGGTATTGCCGCGCCACCCTGGGACTCTTGGAGCCAGAAGAGAGGAGCTCCTCGTACTTTGCCTAGTCGAATTCTACGACAAGTGACTTGACCATCTTTCTTATGAAGTTGACGTTACCTTGCCTACAACTACTCAACAGTGAAGAAAGTAGTTCCCGCGAAGTCGCCATCTCTTGTACGAGGAGGAAACTTGAAAGATAATTGCAAAATTTTCTTAAATCAATGAAAAGTTATAACAACTCAAATTCCAACTATTAGAGAGAGAAGATACTTAAGCTCAAATCTTCTCTTTGTTAAGGCTGGGTTCTTTGCGTAGCGGTGGAAAGTGAATCTTGTTTTCATTGACCGGGTGAACATCAAGCTCTTCTAGAACTCTTCTCCTTGGATCACAGATGCAGTAGCACAGCTCCTATCTAATGAAATCTCAAAGAGACTTAGGCAAAAAACTTGAACTCAGCAAGTTGGCAGAAGAGTTGAACTCTTTGTAAAGCTAATCTTCCTCAGCTGAAAATTCTTACCCTTCTTCAATAGCAAACTGAGCTATTTATAGGGATTCCAGTGGTAAAACTGTCCCCTAAAAACCTTCCATAATGAGATTTAACTCTCCTTATTACGTGGGCAGTACTTGATCCAGTAATGGGGTAGTTATAACTGAGACACAGAGCTCCTCTGCAGTTGAAATGCAGGCTTGAGCTTTGCATTTAGCCATTGAGGTGATGTTGGACGCGAGTCTCGAGCTCCGCGTTTGGCGCTATGGTGGTGTTAAAACGCGAGCCTTAAATTTTGTGTTTCCTTATTGACGTGAAATTAGACGCGTGCCTTGAGCTTCGCATCTGAGACGCGGGCTTCAAGTTTTGTGTCTGAGCACTGAAGTGGTGCTGAGACGCGGGCTTCAAGCTTTGTATCTGAGCACTGAAGTGGTGCTGAGATGCGAACTTTGAGCCCTGTGTCTTGGCATTGTAGTGGTGTTGAAACGCGGGCTTCGAGCCCTGCGTCTTGGCTTTGCACGAGTGGCTTTGATTAGCCTCGCATCTAAAGCATTAAACATCACGTGATCTACAGCTTTGGCGTGCCACGACGGATTGTTCACGATAAGGGGCCTCAGTTCGTTAGCCAAGCATTCCAAAGATTCTGCAACAAATTCAGGATCTAGAGTGTGTCTTTAATGGCATACTATCCAACCGCTATTGTCCTTGCAGAAGCTTTCAACAAGGCCATTAGGAAACTTCTCAGGAAATTCATCTCGAAGAGCCAACGCAACTGGGATGATAAGTTACACCATTCTCTTTGGTATACGGATGTGAAGCCATACTCTCACTAGAAATTCAGATCCCATCTCTATGTGTTGCCTTGATAACGGAGAAGACAAATGAGGAGAAGCATCGACTGTGACTCCAGGAGTTGGAAGCTTTAAACGATAAACGCCTACAAGTTCAATAGCAAATCGAGCTTTATTAAGCTCGAATTTCCAGAGCCTTCAACAAGAAAGTCAAGGAGCGAACTTTCAAGAAAGGTGACCTTGTCTTAGCTATCAGAAGACCCATGGTGATGACAAATAAGACTAAAGGAAAATTTTAGCCCAAATAGGAAGGACTATTTGTAGTTGAGTCAATCTACTCGAATAAAGCATACAGCCTCATAACCCTAAATGGCGATACGCCCATGATGCCAATCAATAGTAGATTCTTAAAGAAGTACTATCCTTAACAGGATTCTTCTCATGATCAGGTTAACATTACACCTCTAATCAAAACTTTCAGATTCAAGATGTTTGGAAGAGCGCCAAAAAAAGCTTCTTCAATAGATCACATTACGGTCGATCATTGCCGAGCCGACCGAACACTAGTTACATCATAATGCATGACGTAAATATCGAAGAAAAGACAAAGTGTGAAACTTTGATTTTAGCCTTGTTACTCTTCTCTAGTTCATCTATCAAAATCTGACGCCTCTGAAGGCTAAGGATAGAAGAAAATGCTGGCTTTTAAGTCGAACATAATTCCTCGACAACTCATCATGCTGAGGGGAATAGCATGGCTAGCCAACTCAAACGTTAGTTGGTAAAAGCATACCAAATTCATTGATAGCTGAGGGTTTGCTAAAAATTCTAAAGGACTTGGTCCCGTCTTTCCCTCCAAAATCCCTTACCAATTTCCTCCCACGGAATGGTAGGACCATAAAAATACCTGTATCTATTTTCCTGGTGAAATAAGCACAGACTTGTCATGTTAACAGTAAAGCTCTGACAAGCCATTTTTCTTAATCCCCAATTGGGTTCGTCAAGTTAATATTACATTTCTGACAATTCATCCCGTCTTCCCCTCTAAAATCTCTTACCAATCCCCTCCCACGGAATGATAGGAGCACAAAAATACCTATGTCCATTTCCCTGACGAAATAAGCACAGACTTGTCATGTTAATAGTAAAACTCTGACAAGTCATTTTCCTTAATCCCCAATGGAGTTCGTCAAGTTAATATTACACCTCTGGCAATTCATTCTATCTCTCACCCAAAATCTCCTGCCAATTCTCTCTCATGGAGTGGTAGGTCCATAAACTTAATCACTATTATGTTAACACTACACCTCTAACAGTGAAAAGTTTCAATACTCCTCAGCGAGTACAAACTTCCAATTGATGACTCCCTTACATGGAGTCACAAGTCTTCAAAATTGCCAAGTTAACACTACACCTCTGGAAATACAAACTTCATTTCTCAATTCTCTTCAATAGAATGACAAATCCTCAAAATTGTTCATATCGCAAATCAACTCTTGTTGTCATGTTAACACTACACCTCTGGCAGATTACTATTAAGTTTAATATCGCACCTTCAGCAGTGATCAAGTTGTGCCATGTTTAACATTAAACCTTAGAATTTCACATCAAAGCTGAGACAGGCGATGCTAAGTTTAACATCACACCTCTAGCATCCAGTTCATTGTTAAGTTCAACAATACACCTATGACAATGACTTTCTCTCGAGCTTCTATATCGAAGTCGAGATGACCAATGCTAAATTCAAAATTACACCTCTAGCATTACCCCCACTATTAAATTCAACGCTACACCTAGGACAGTGATATCTTCAGTTTCCCCAACAAAATTGAAATTCCTATAGAGCTAAGTTAACAGTACACCTCTAGCTCACATCCTTGTCAAGTTAATATCACACCTCTGACAGGTTCAATCCAATCCGTTAAGTCAATACACACCTTGACAATAAAGAAATACTTGGATATCTGACGGGTATAGTCTTACTTGTTATTCTCGTCAATAGAATGGCAGGTCCACTTAAAAATACTGTTAGGTTGATATCACACCTTTAACAGTGTTCTTACTGATTCCCAGCTGAGTCTTGATTATGTTAATACTAAAGCTCTGATGAAGACTCAATCACAATCCCCCGCGGAGTGAAAACTTCACTTGTCACTCTCATCCATAGGATGATAAGTCCATAAAACCTATTCTACTCCTGTCAAGTTTAATATCACACCTCTGACTGTAACCTATTTTAAATTCCTTAAATGAAATTCTCCAACTTTGAGTTGCTAAGTTAAATATCACACTTCTAGCAAACCAAGGATAATCACTTCCACTTGTCTGATTTTCAATGCAAAAAGGAAATCAAGACAACTAAGAAGGTAAAAAAAGTGTCACTTTTATTGATATTCAAAAATATGAAAGTGATACAAAATGCTCTCTTTTTCAATAAGATTGAGTGTTACAATAAAGGAGTACAAAGAAGTTTCTCTTGCTCAGCGAAAGGTTACACTAACTCCTTGAATATTGGAGATGCACAAAGTTCATCTTCTTGACTATGACCTGGAACAACAAATCAACTTCCTCTCCTCTTGAGAACAATGGTGTTTCTCGAGGTCGAAATGCAAGAGATACGCCTTAGCTTGCGTAAGATATGACTTAGCTCCTTCAAGCATATCCTCAATTGTTCAACTAGCGTAAGATATGCCTTAGCTTGCTCTGAGCTTCCGGTATAACGAATGTTCTCGATCTGAGTTTTAAGAAGCATTCGGGCGAACTTGAAGGAACTTCTCCCAGAAAGAACCAATTTGACGCAGGTCTTCATGGGTGAAGAATTGTTATACCATCTGATGAGCCAATTCTTCCATGATGTTCATGGCTAGAGCCAGCTCTGTTGATGCACTCTTGGACCCCCTTTCTATGATTGTGCATACGATGTCCGTAGAGACGGGATCCATCTCGCTTGTTGCAGAGACGAGGCCAGCAGCAGATTTCGTCAACATCAAGGTCGTGACTGGCACCTTCAGGACTGTTACAGTGGTAGCCTCTGAGACGATAGCCGCAGGGACAGATTGCATAGTACTTGGTTCAGCTTTTGAAGTTTGACGCTGTCTTCTGCACCAGTGCTTACCACGAACTCCTCCACTTGAGCCAGCCTGGTACTCTCTGAATCATAACATCAATATTAGTAATAACGATGAGAATAGGAGTATGTAGAGAATCTTTATTCTCTTACCAAGCTGAGGATCGAAAGACGGTAGATCCTTTGACAGCCTGCTTTGGGACGAGGATTTCCCAGCCGTGATAGTTGTGCCCTCAAAGATCATGCCAATAGCAGAAACTTTAAGGCCCTCCGGCTTGACCAGTTCCTTGATCATCTCCTTAATATGGGAAGAGGTTGCAGCTGCAATACCAGTAGCCACTCCTGTAGGTGAAATTCCAATGAAAAGTGTTAAAACATTTGCCCAACTCGATGGGGGCAATAGTTAAGAAGGATAGAAGAAATACCCTCAGTTATAGTAATCTCTCCTGATGGCGGAACCATCGCAGGAACATCCACCCTCATCTCTTCCTCTGAAATGTGTGAAAACTTGCTGGTGTCAGGAAGAGCGGGTTCATCGCCGAAGTCAACTTCGTCTCCTTAGTAGTCACTATGTTCTTGACGAAGATAACACCTGAACCAAGAAGACCTCAGGGACTGGGGCGTTGCCACTAAGAACCCCGGTGGTAGGGCTGGGCTCCACAACCCAGAAAGTAGACATCAGGATACTGGAAAAGTCCAGTTGTTCCACCTCCATCCCTCTTTCTTGTGCCAAAGAAGTTGTCAGCTGAATTGAAACTCTCGGTTGAGATGGAACTTCAACTTTGGCCCTCTCCGCTATTTCCTCCGGCTGTTCTGCAACCACAGCCCCTTCGGACTAGCTCTGCTTCCAGTTGCGTAAACCCTGGGGGCGAAGACAGGAGGGTGCTTCTTCTTCTTCTTCTCCTTCTTCCTCCTGTTCCTCCATACTGGAGTGGAGTACCCTGGGCATCTGGGATGAAATTGCAGCCTCAAATCCTCTTCTTGCTTTCTTCTGGCTGGGCTCACCTTGGGAAGCAGAGGCTCGAGGACGCTTGGACACAACTTGCCGAGTCCTCCTAGTGGATTGATCCTCCGCTACTCCTACTCTAGACTTTAACCCCGAAGCTACTCCTGCTCTGCTAGCCTCCCTTCTGGCCTCTTTTCTACTTCCTTCTCGGCCTCTTGATACTCGGTCATCCCTCTCATCTGACAACCCTTAGACCCTACCTTGGCTTTATACGTGGATATAATACCTTTTATGCATGAGGTGTTTATTCCAAACCCAGGAACCTTATTTGTCATGAAATACCACATACAAAAATCAAGACTTACATAAGAATTAGGCATCTTATGAGGAAGGGTGAAGATAACTCTGGTTCCTCCAGCTATGCTGTAGTACCATGCCCGGGCAGATTTGAACAATTTCCTACAGAAGCGAAGGTTTGGGTTAGGGTTACCAACGTACAATTGGTCATAACCAAACTGCCTGGCTAATCGACAAGGCATGTAAGGTTCTACTATACAGGAGTTCTCTTGCCGAAAAATCAAGTATCCAGGTCAGATGTTTATCAACCACCAGAAGATGCCAGAAGGTAATCGGATGAATCCATCCGGGCCAACAAGACCTGCAAACTTATCCCCATAGGATGCGTCATGAATCTCGAGGAAGCGCCTGTCCAATTAGTAGCTGGCCCCATTCAGAACAGTCTTTCGAATGTAGAACATGTAGTACTGCAGCCAGCTCAAACTCTCCAACCGCTACACTAAAGATATAATACCTTCTGAGGGCAGAGACGATGGTCATTAGTGATAGATAATGCATCATATACCAAGCCGTCAGATATGTGTATAGAAGCTTAACCCTGGGACTGGGAGTCTTAACCTGGGGATGACCATTGGAATCCTTAATTGGGTTGCCCTTTGCAGCCATGATTGCTTTCACCTAACAGAAGCTCTTTGTTAGCGCCCGTAACCTACTCTGGATCCCGGCTACCATTGCTAGGAGGAGAGAAATGGACTTCTAATAAGCAAGCAAAATAGTCGGGTACACCATGTCGGCAACGGTCACCTCATGCGGTAGCATCGGCACCACACATCGCTTCAGCCACAGCATAAGGAAGCCCGCCGATGGAGCCTGATCAGACATTGTGACTTTGGCTTGATGGTGGAAGCTCTAAAACACCGTGTCTGGTTTGAAAGTATCCTTATTAGATTTTATGGTGTATGAGTTGGTGGATGCACTGATCCTTCAATTATTTCTTCATCAGTGCTGGGAGCTAGCCGGGTCATCGGGTCAGTTTTATTCACCCCAGGGAACAGATAATTTACCCACGATATCTACTTAACTCTCCCACTCCTCCATCTTATCACCTGCCCACAGATGTGAAAGTGGCACAACACCTCCCATAAGTCTCGTACACCAGAGGATCGTTCTTCTTCAGCAGATGTTGCTTCTCTGTCGACGAGACGTATTCTTCATAAGGGGCATCTCTAATTACCAACCCTGAGACTTCGTACATCTCATAGAGGGCAAGCCCCATTCATCGATGGAAGTGAAGAACGTGCACGTCTCTGGATTATACCGCTCCAGAATAACGTAAAAATATTGGGTGCTCTACGGAATGCCATACTGGACAGCCCTCACGGCCCAGTGCAGTCCGGCCTGGAGCTAAAGGTCTTCAAATTTTGTAAGAGCAAACTGTCCCATTCTGTCCCATCATGTTTTGTCGGTAGAGTGGATCCATCCAATGGTATGGAATTTGGAGGAAAGTCACCCCTCAAATCCAAGAATTATCTGATAAAGGTGGTCGCAAGTTGTGGGGGCTCCCCTGTTGGGTATTCAGCTCTGACTAAATCAGGCTGCAACTCCAGTACATCCCTCCTATGACCGACAGTGAAGGATTCATGAGCACTTATCTTGCCCAGGGAAACTCCAGAGATTGGCTTGACTAAGTTCCAGTCCATTGTTCGACACATGAACATATGCTGTAGGTAGGCCAGGGGATGCATCCGCTCCATGTTCGGGAGGAAGAACCTCCTATTGCCAATCTGGCGAATCCATCTGTAATCCCCATCATAAAGAGCAGCCTCATCCTCCTTGATCGAGTCACCAAAGAAGAAGTTGGGCTTCCTTAGTTGGACACGGGAATCTGATTCGAACTGACTGTCAGAAATGATTTCCCGGAGAGTAAGCATACTGGCATTGCTGATCCGGCTCATTCGTTCCTTTGATTTACCAATGGTCACAGGAGCAGTCCTCTGAAGAATGAAGATCATGTTCGGGTCAGCACCACCTGCATGTCCAAAATGACACTTCTTGGACAAAAGGCTTGAGGAGTATCACACTGCAAAAAGGATAACACAATAATTAGCAACCTAAAAATTGTCAAAGTATTGAAGCTCAGACGCAAAGTTCACCTTAGAACCACGTCTAATGACTAAGATGTGAAGCTCAGTGAAGCTCGTGTCTAAACTTAAAGACGCGAGGCTCACATGAAGTCCACTTTTGAAGCTCCACAACTTAAAATTTTCTATAAGTGTTGGAATCTGACCTCAGAACGTGAGGTTCACATGACGTCCGCGTCTGAACTTCACCACTTAAAAAATTCTCTAAGTGTTGGGATCAAAGGGAAGGATCAATGAAGCCCATGTTCAACAAGCAGATGCGGACTCAAGCTGATGAAGCGAAGATGCGGAGGTCGTCAAACCCGCATCTTGCCTACCAGTGCAAGAGTCGCATCTGAAAATCAAACACGTGCATGAGCCTCGCGTTGGCAGTTCAATTTAGAAGAAGCTTAAGAGTTAAGATAACTCTTTGAGTTCTTTAATGGCGAAAGCCGATTAGATCGGTCTTATTACCTGAAATGGGGGCCTCCTATGTAGAGGAACCTCCCATTTGAACCTCTGGAGTGATAACGCTCGAGGAGGAAGCCACAGGCATGGTCTTTAGGGTCATCTTGATGGTAAATTCTTTGTAGAAGATGAGAAAAAGGAAGAAAAAGCCCAAATCTTTTCTTAAGTTCTTAAGCTCTGGATGTAAAGTTAAAACGGAGAAGAAAAGAGTCTAATGGTGACTCTTGAAAGACTGCTGTCTTTTTATAGACACAGTAATCGGCCAAGATACATAGCCTGTATCTCGAGACCGATCGTCACCAGATGCGTGGCAATGCACCCAGAACACGAACCTCGTGTTTTTAAGAGAACAATGTCTCTTCAGGTTTCGCCAGACACATGGCAGCACACCCAGAACGCGAATCTCACGTTTAACAGAGCCGTGTCTTTTCAATAAAGAGAAGTCCGCGTCTCCACTTCAAAAACTGCATCTCTTCAGTATTCTCAAGCTCACGTTATGTAAAACAAGAGAGCTGCGTCTCAACTCTAATAGAGTCGCGTCTCTTTGACAAAGTGAGAGTTGCGTCTCCACTTCGATGCTCATGTCTCTCCAATGAATTAGAGTTGTGTTTCTACTTCAGATGAGGTGGCGTCTCTAAAACAACACGACCTTCGCGTCTACAAGACCTGTGTTCAGTCTCTACTTCTGCAATCAGTTCAATAGTACACTGGCAAAAATAGTTGGCAGTTTTTCTCGATTCAATAGTACACCGACAACTAGCTCAGAGTACCAATAAGATATGGACTGTGTATCTCGATACGCATGATGATCATCTCTGGTGGCTTTAAAGAGTTTAACAGTATACTCATGAACACTAAAATCCAGACAAGATCGAGCTCAAGGTATCTCAGAAGATTGCCAGTCCAGTCTTGAGAGCTTGCTGCCAACAGAAAGGTCCAAAGTGTTTCGAAACTTATCCCAGTCAACCACAGAGTTTCAAAAACTTTAGAGGTAGTTCTGTACAATGTCTAAAAATTACTGAAGACAAGTTATCAGATAATAGGGTTCATGCTTTAGACGTGAGGCTAATCAAAGCCACTCGTACAAAGCCAAGACGTAGGGCTCAAAGCCCACGTCTTGACACCACTGCAATGCCAAGATGTAGAAATTAAAGCTCGCATCTCAGCACCACTTTAGTACTCAGACACAGAGCTTGAAGCCTGCATCTCACATGCAAAGCTTGATACAGAGTTTGAGGCTCGCATTTTAACACCACTGCGGTGCCCAAACGCAAAGCTCAAGACTCACGTCTAACGTTACGTCAACGGCTAAATGCAGGGCTTAAGCCCGCGTTCCAACTGTAGAGGAGCTCTGTGTATCAGTTATAACTACCCCCTTTACTGGGTCAAGTACTGCCCATGTAATGAGAGGAGTTAACCCCCATTATGGAGGGTTTTAGGAAACAATTTTACCCCTGAAACCCCTATAAATAGCTCAGTTTGCTATTGAAGAGGGGTCAGAATTTTTAGCTGAGAAACACTTATAAAGAGTTAAATTCTTCTACCAACTTGCTGAGTTTAAGTTTTTGCCTAAGTCTCTTTGAGATTCATTTGATAGGAGTTGTGCTTCTCCATCAGTGATCCAAGGAGAAAAGTTTCAAAGGAGCTTGACATTCACTCGGTCAACGAAAAACAAGATTCATTTTTCACCGCTATATAAAGAACCCAGCCTTAAAAAAAAAAAAAAAAATCTGAGCTTGAGTGTCTTCTCTCTCTTGTAGTTGGAATTTGAGTTGTAATTTTTCATTGATTAAAGGAGATTTTGCAATAAATTTTCAACTTTCCTCCTCGTGCAGTAATAGTTTGGCTAGTGGGGTATCCAGGGGCCCGTCTGAGTCTTCATCTTCTATCAACTGAGAGGGTCTCTTTGCCGACTTCATCTGCATCTTATCCTGATTTTTCTTCTCCGGTTCCGTTGTACCTCTCGAGCGATAGTGAAAACTTTGGGGATACTTCTTGGGCTGCTGGGGTATAAAGAACATCTTGATCTTCATCTTCAGGCCTTACTGAAATCTATATGCTCGGTTCTCTTCATTAGCCACCATGTACGGCGCAAACCGACTAAGTTTCAAAAACTCTACAGCATATTCATCTACGGTCCGGTTCCTCTACTGCAATCTGATAAATTGTTCCTTCATCTTCTTCTAAGCTGTTATAGTGAAGAGTCTCCCATAGAAATCTTCGAGAACTGGTCCCAAGTGATGGGCTTCCCCAGTCCCGCCTCTTCTGCCAACCACCATGTTATGGCCACATTCTTCAATTGAATCTTGGCCGCTTCCACTTGGTTCTCATCAAGGACTCGAGTTACCTTCAGAAGACCTGTCGTATCCACCATCCACTGCTCTGCATCTAGGGGCTTCTTCATGCCTAAAAAAGATCACCAGTTGTAATCTCCTGAGATCCAAGACAGTGCCTGGCTTCTGCTCCCGGAGAGCACCAATAATCCTTGGTGCAAGATCTCAATCTGTTCCTGTTGGTTTTCCATCATACTCTGTAGAAATTGCTTCAAGTCAACACTTCTCCACTAGGGTCACCCTAAGAAGAACCAGAACCGTTATGATTTTTTCGTCTTTTCATGTTCGAGTTAATCTAAGAATAACGAGAAACTGAAGTATGAAACGATAGGAGAACTTCAGAATTCAAGAAAAGAATTATTCAAAGAAAATAGATAACTCTGTGCTTGTTGTTGGATTGTATAGCCAGGACTCATGCATTCCAGTTGCAAATTTCTTACCATTAATTTGTTGACTGATTGTACTGAGGATGTGAGAGCCTAGGCTCTGATACCACCCTGTAACACCCCGATCCCGGTGGGTACAGAGATGTTATTGTGACATATATACATAAGTCAAAAATACCCTCACGTATATATGCTAAGCATCAGTACAAGCAAGAATCAGAGTTCGAAAATACCTGGTGCATTATACATTCCAACATATGAGTACTGATTGAGATAAAACCTGCACACAAAAATACAAAATTTCAAAACTTTTAAAACAGTAGTGCAAGGTGCTCAATTCCACCGCAATAGCAAGTGGCTATGCAAGTCGTGATCCACAAGGACGGACTAGCGATGGAAGCTTTGTTTAGCAAGTTCTCTTTTATGCTACAAAGAATGCTTAAAGTTCTTCTTTTATTTTTTTAAAAGAAAATGAAAAAGAGTTAAAGTTAAGTTAGGAAGAAAGTAGTAGAATGAGAAGTTGGAGAAAATAGAAGTGATATGTACAAAGAAATTGAAAGAGTGAAAGAGATTTGGGTGATTATGGTGTTGGTGATCTATCTAAAAGTTATAAGAAAAGAAAGAAAAACTAAAACCTAATAAACATACTTACCTCTTCGGCGCCTGCTTACCTTTTACCCGTATCGACGATGTACCTTTACTTGAAGGCGAGCAAAGCATGGCAGATGAGATCTTTCCCATTCCTGATTTGCACTATAAAATGAAGGGGCGAGCTATACTACCATAGAAATAGATATCCATCACCATAATCCATCAACGATACTTGCAAGGACAAGGCAACTTCGAGGCTATCGGTTTCATTTGGATCCACAAACACAAAAGAGGGAAGCGAACAAAAACAAGAATAAAAAAGAAAAGGAAACCTCGATTCAATTCAAATAACAATGGAAGAAAAGATCACTTACACGATATCATCTTCAGTACAAACTTGCTCTCATTCCTCCATGAAAGTCTCCTCTCCTCTTAGTTACATAAATAAAATAAAAATTACATAAAAGAAAACTAAAAACCTAAGTTACAAACTATAAATTAGCCTAAGTTCTGCTTTTTGCTTGGTCCTTGTTCCTTTTGCCTTTTAAATTGCAGGTATTTATAGGAGAAATGCAGAGGGTAGAGGAGTATGAAGATAAGGGAAGCTGGCTATTTTTGAATTTGAATCCTTCTCTTATCTCCAAACTTGATTTGATATGGATATTCAGTTTTGATCTGCAGCTTATTGGCATATTGATTGCTAAATATAACTTATCAAATGACGGAATAGAAATAATGATCAACTTAACGTTATAGCCCTTTAAGTCCTCTTTCTGGATCATCTTGAATCATCAGATTTGCGTTCTTGTAGCAAAAGTTATGATTCAAATACTAAAATATATCCAGCCAGAATCTGAGTTAGAATTACTTCATCTCATCGTTGATCTTCTCTCTATCCATTTATCTCTTTGGATTTGACTCTGTATTTGACGTTATCCTCGATTGATCTTTAGCTTTAACCACCTGATTCACCAAAAACTGAATTTAACCAACTGGATTTGGGATCATCCTCCTCTAATCAAATAGATCTAGTTAAATCTAAATTTAACTGATATTCATTTGATTTTATCCTCTTTCTCCTCATGATTATCTTCTGCAAAATAGACATTTAAGACTAAAAATTTAGCAGATTTATTACATGATAAATGTGAAATGTAATAAAGAATAATGCAACAAATGTGTGCAATCACACCCCCACACCTATCTTTTGCTCGTCCTCGAGCAAACAATAAAACTAAACTAAAGATTATTAGACCACTTTCGCAGGTCACACGATTGCACTGAGCTTGTGCAACAAGCCGTTAAACCTCTAAGTTACCGCTAGAGGACGAGTTTTGTCTCGTGAGGGTTTTCAGTGGATTGCACCCACAAAATCCATAAAGAAAGAGAAAAATGTTATAGAAAACACATTTTGCAAGAAAATATTTGAAATATTATTGTAAAATTTAAGTAATCTATAAGTTATAGGAAAATCGAATTTTTCATTCCTAAACTTAGTCTCTATTCAAAAATTTGTAATCAATCAAAGTAAGGAGTCAAATTGTACTTCTAATCTAGTCTATTACTTTACCCTAAGTCATATGCACCTTCGTGACAGTGAAGTTTTGACTAAGGGTTCTTTAACTCTAACTCTTATGCCTTATTATATATATATATAATATATATATATATATATATATATATATATATATATATATATATATATATATATATATATATATATATATATATATATATATATATATTATTTTTGGTAGTATTATTCCTTAGTTCTATTAGGCTTTCTAATCTGCCCATGTAACGAGCCTTTAATTAATGACTCCCAAACCAAACGGTCTTAGGGCACCCGGTGAGAAAACACCCCAGAGACATAAGGACTCGAGCAAAAAAGGCCACAAAACTAAGAATTTTATTATATGAACCGCTTTTAGGCGTGAATATTTATGTTTTATGAGGCACAAATACCTAGCTTAATCAGAGGATTTTTATAGATATGTATATATTTCTTTTTTTTCAAACTTATCTAATCATCTTTTGTATAAATACCAAGGTTTGCTTAGGCCAAAGCACCTAGCTAATCAGTAATTAGATTTATTTATTTTTCATAGATATACATATATATATTATATTAATAAGGCATAAGAATCTTTGCTTTTGAACTCTAAGTGTGTAAGTGTATAAAGTGCGCATATTTCATCAAGGCAAAGATCAAGACTAAATTACTTTGACAAATTATCTTCCTAACCCTAAAATTCAAACAAATAATCTTATTTGACAAAGTATAAGAAATTCTAATTATGATTATCCTATTCCTTAAATTGACTTAATTTCTTACAAAAAATATGTCAAAATATTATTTCTATTTTCAAAAAGTTTTAAAAGTAAAGAAAATGTTAATTTTTTTTCTTTTTTTAAATAAAAAGAAAAAAACCTAAGTTATGTTAGACCCTCCCCCACACCTATCTCATGCATTGTCCTCAATGTATGAATTAATGCATAGATGCATGAAAAAGAAGAAAGGGAAGGAAAATATTACCGTAAGGTGGTGGTTCCGGTGGTGGTCTGATTGGTCCACGAAATGCGGCCTAATCGAATTTTCGTGGAGTTTGGAGGAACCCACCAGAAATCTCTCTTATATAACCCACTAAAATGATATATATATATATATATATATATATATATATATATATATATATATATATATATATATATATATAAACGGTTTGTATTAAAAATTTAACCCCATCTAATTTTCAAATTTCATAATTAATTTCAGAGTCAATTTTGTCAACTGCCTTGTCCCAAAATGGAGTGTGAAAAGATCGAATGATTGACTTGGACTTAGGAAGTACGAGAACTAATACCGACTTAGGAAAGTGACTTAAGTCAAGTAAAGGTTCATGAGTCGAGATTAGTTCAGGAAGTGGGTCCAAATCAAGAAGTAGAAACTCAAGTCCACATTCATTTCCCCACAATGGAATGTGACTTAGTATTGGTGATTCAAGTTCAAGAATGACAGGTGTGAGAATCAAAACTGACTCTAAAATATTACTCAAGTCGGGTAACAAAATTGGAGTCAATATTAATTCGGAAATTTGAACTGGATCATAAATTTGAGAACTAGGTCACATTTTTCATTAATTTCAATTTCATAAAAATGAGAACTTGCCAATTTGTCAATGGAACTTTCAAAAGTATGAAATTGGTCAAGTTCAATATGATGATCATAAAAGATTAACAATTCAATTTCATGATGAATTGACACAGGATCCAATATTGACTCGAGAAAAAGATTGAAATCAGGTGAAGACACCAGAGTCATTATTGAATCAGGAAGTAGAATTGAATCACAAAGTTGAGATTCAGGATCATATTTATTCTCAAGTTCAATTTCAGGAAGGGATAACTTGCCAAACTATCAATGTCATTTTCAAAATTTAGAGTTTGGGCAAGTTCAAATGGTTGTGCTAAAATGGAATCTTATTTTCCAAAACAACATGATTCTTCGGCTCTAACAGAATGGTTAGCGACATCAGAAATGGTCAAACGGTGAGAACGGAGAGTTTGGACCCTCATATCTATGTCACGATTATGAGCAATTTGAGCCTGAGTCATGACTACAAGCATCTTCTCATAGTTGATTGGTTCATCGTTTTGTTGCGATTGGACTTGAAAAGATGAAGTGTTGTTTTGGAATTTATGATGAAATTGTGAGTCTGTTAGATTTTGTGATTGTTGCTTGGACTCACGCATACTCATTTCCAAGATTGAAGTTTTTTATTTTGAACTGGTGGAACTGAGTATGAATCTTGAAAATATTGTGGATAAGATGGATAAGGAGGACAAGTTGGTTGAAAATTAGACTCGGGGGAGGTGAATCCCTATTGACTCTGTGAAGAGTTGAAATTATTTTGAAAATTATGGTTATAAGATTGGGGGCATGGGTTATATTGATTCTGATAAGACCAATCCGACACACTAGGTTTGTTAAAGTTATGATATGGCGGGTTGGTAATATCCGAAAAAGAGGTTGGTGTGTAATATAGATTACCATTAAAATTGAAAAAATTGTTATTATAAGTCATATCACACAAGAAATGTTAAACACAAATAAGAAAAAAACAAACAAAATAAGCAAACAAATAAAAAGAAAAAAAAATCTAACCTAAGTTAGGGTAAACCTTAGACCTAGACGACTCCTAACTGGTTAGACTGTCCACAGGAGGTATAATGCAGATTTTAACCACAAGCTAATCAGCCAGGTCAGGGCAACATTGGTGAGAGGTATCCACGCAAAAGCGACGGGTCTAATTAAGCTAAACCACCAACCTTTGGAGCTTCGTCCCTTAATCCCTTTCCTTAGACACTGATTTGGTAGGAGTCAAATTCTAACACCTTCCCCCTTAGGATAATCTCCTAATTGAGTCCGAGATGTCCCTAGGCCAACATCTACTTAGTTTTAATTAGGCTTGGGTTAGTGAGTGAGGAGATTGTTTGTGGGCTAAGAGAGGGTAATGACTTCCCCACCTTATCTTATTTATTGGACAAGCCCTTAAATCAATTTAGTGCAGTGTACAAGTATATAGAAAAAGTAACATTCAAGTAATATTTCATACAAGAATGAACCTTATACTAAATACTATGCATACATACCTTGGCTGCAACACTCTTCAACAGGAAATAGAAAATGTAATGAAATAGACACGTGCCTTAATGCAAAGTCTAAATCATTTTTAGTATTTACAATCAACTTTTTACTGTTATGTTAGAAATGTATATACAGTGAGTCAAGTAAGAAGATAAATGCTACAAATATTAAACTATGCAATTCAGCCAACCTGTAGAAAATACAGGTTAGTAGTTCACTTAGATTGCCACAAGAATGTAGCAAATCTGAGGGCTTCTGGACTCTACTTTCTTGAGCAGAGTCCAGGGCCACTTATATGTCCACTGCAGCAAAAATTCCTTGTTGTTAAATCTGTATACCAAAAAAAAAGAAGAAAGTTAACCAAAAATGTAAATCTAAAAAGAGAATAACTTACCGTCCCTCCCCGGTAACGGCGCCAAAATTTAATTGAGATAGAACTTGCATACAAAAATACGGAATTTCAGAACTTTTAAAACAGTAGTGCAAGGTGCTCAATTCTACTGCAATAGCAAGTGGCTATGCAGGTCATGATCCACAAGGAGGGACTAATGATGGAAGCTTTGTTTAGCAAGTTCTCTTTTATGCTACAAAGAATGGTTAAAGTTCTTCTTTTAGTTTTTTTAAAAGAAAATGAAAAAGAGTTAAAATTAAGTTAGGAAGAAAGTGGTAGAATGAGAAGTTGGAGAAAATAGAAGTGATATGCACAAAGAAATTGAAAGAGTGAAAAAGATTTGGGTAATTATGGTGTTGGTGATCTACACTAAAAGTTACAAAAAAAGAAAGAAAAACTAAAACCTAAAAAACATACTTACCTCTTCAACGCCTGCTTACCTTTTACTCGTATCGACGATGTACCTTTACTTGAAGGCGAGCGAAGCATGTCAGATGAGATCTTCCCTATTCCCGATTTACATTATAAAATGAAGGGGCGAGCTATACTACCATAGAAATGGATATCCATCACCATAATCCATCAACGACACTTACAAGGACAAGGCAACTTCGAGGCTATCGGTTTTATTTGGATCCACAAACACAAAAGAGGAAAACGAACAAAAACAAGAATAGAAAAGAAAAGGAAACCTCGATTCGATTCAAATAACAATGGAAGAAAAGATCACTTACACGATATCACCTTCAGTACATGCTTGCTCTTATTCCTCCATGAAAGTCTCCTCTCCTCTCAGTTACATAAATAAAACGAAATTACATAAAGAAAACTAAAAACCTAAGTTACAAACTATAAATTAGCCTAAGTTCTGCTCTCTGCATGGTCCTTGTCCCTTTTGTCTTTGAGATTGCAGGTATTTATAGGAGAAATGCAGAGGGTAGAGGAGTATAAAGATAAGGGAAGCTGGCTATCTCTGAATTTGAATCCTTCCCTTATCTCCAAACTTGATTTGATATGGATATTCAGTTCTGATCTGTAGTTTATTGGCATATTGATTGCTAAATATAACTTATCAAATGACAGAATTAGAAATAATGATCAGCTTAAGCGTTATAGCCCTTTAAGTTCTCTTTCTAGATCATCTTGAATCATCATATTTGAGTTCTTATAACGAAAGTTATGATTCAAATACTAAAATATATCCAGCCAGAATCTGAGTTAGAATTGCTTCATCTCATCTGTTGATCTTCTCTCTATCCATTTATCTTTTTGGATTTGGACTCTGTATTTGATGTTATCCTCGGTTGATCTTTAGCTTTAACCACCTGATTCACCAAAAACTGAATTTAACCAACCAGATTTGGGATCATCCTCCTCTAACCAAATAGATCTAGTTAAATCTGAATTTAACTGATATTCATTTGATTTTATCCTCTTTCTCCTCATGATTATCTTCTGCAAAATAGATATTTAAGCTAAGGAATTTAGCAGATTTATTACATGATAAATGTGGAATGTAATAAAGAATAATGCAATAAATGTATACAATCAAGTACAATTACAAAGTTATCACAGAATTTGACATAATATTACATAAATATTGCATCACCGATAGGTACAAATGCGAGAATACAAAGAGATATGCAATTAAGAACAGTATAAAGGGTGCTCTCAATTACAAAGGAAAACTCGAGAGCCGAGCAGGGGACCAAGAATGATAGGGCTCTGGATGGTCTGCCGATGATCCACGTTACCACTGTGAATCTCTGATCAGCAAATGGAAGAATCCACAAGCCCCAAGCTTCGAGATCTGGACATGAGGATCCATGGGAATTAGAACTCCCCAATGAGTGGTGATGTGAATGCCAAATGGTGTGTAAAGATAAGTACACGTGTATCGATAATCTCAAATCATAAATATGCATTGAGAACTGTGTCGTAAGCACAGGCATGCAGGAGCAGATAGAGTGATAGTAAATAATCATAAGCAGAGAACATGCATGGTATAATATGATTAGAGCAGGAGACTGGTGGAATAGAACACAAGTGATAAGGCAGAATGTAAACCTATATAATATAATAATAATAATAATCATAAACCAGAAATCTGAAGTAAAATCTGATGAAAGTAAATACGGCAAACCAGCGGTATAAATCCAGTTGCAAAGCAAGACAATGAGTTATTATTTTGGCATCTTATTATTATTACTCGTCCTACCAAGATGTCTAGATATGTGGACTAGCGTCCCAGCTCACATATATCCACATCTGAGTAAAGCAAGGTTGTTATTGGAAACTAACGGGGGTATCAACAAACAATGTTTACGGAGGGTCTCGTGCATGCCCGGGACACGGTCTAGGGAGTTCCATTGCTGGTGTATGGAACCGGCCGCAAGGCGTATAGGAGGGTGTTATAGGATGCCTTTTCAAGATGGTACCAAGAAGTAGGGAGCCAGCGCTTCCCTCAGTCACCTGGAGGCCCTCAGGTGAAACCAAAAGATTTAGTTGCACAATATACCTAATACTACTGTAAAGACGAACATATATTGATATCTGTAAGTTTCCCCTGACCCGATATAAGTTGTCCCTTTTTATAGTTTATTAGATAATTATTAGATTTCGGGAATGAGGAGGAACAAGTCAAGAGTATCAGAGGTACAGGTGTATCAGGGGTACGATATCAAGATGTAATCAAGATTTCAGGTCATCATTCCTGTTATTATGATAATTATAAGAGTCAGGTATATCATGCTAATGTTAAGTGGTAGCATGACAGGGGGGATATCAGGCAGATAATAAGAGACAACATGGTATATGTTAACACATTAAGTGAAAGCACATCAAGCGATACAAGAAATAGTACCGATATAAGAGATCGGTACGATAACGAGGAAACATGCAGTTTCAGAAGAAACAGTATAAGTAAGATTCAAACTCTTCACAACCAGTAATAGAAGAAAAGATAAATTGGAGAGCAGGTAATTAGCAAGCAAGCGAATACCCAAGCAAAGCTTAGCAAGCTGGAGATACGGACAGCGAACAATGTTTAATCACTAAAGCGCTTGAAGGAGCTACTGGAATGACTTGGCTTAAAAGGCGAGTCTAAAACCTAGCAGAGTTTCACTTAGACGAGTCTAGTGGTAAATCTCTAAGCGCTAAGCATGCTTACCAGGCGGAGCATGAGAGACCTAACGGTCTAAGCGCACTCCTCTTTCGAGGAAGTAGGTGAGAGAGCCTGAGAGCTAGAGTACACTCGGGGTACAGGCGCACTCTCGGTAGCTACCACGAAACCCATAAGGGTGCAGGCCTAAAACTAATTGGGTAGCTAGCCCAGGAGTGGGAAGAAACCCAGAGTCGGTACAAGGGTACCTGTAATATTAGTTGCATGCATATCAGCGTGATAATATCTAAGCCACCGTGGAAGTAGGGGTGGCAATTGGGTCGGGTCGACCCGACCCGACCCAATTACTGCTCGACCAATATAATAATCGGGTCGGGTCGACCCGACCCGTTTATTATATGGGTAAAAAATTCAGACCCAGACCCGACCCAGACTTAATCGGGTCGACCCGACCCGACCCATTTGACCCGATTATTAAGCCTTAAATATAATTTCTTTACACTATTTTACTAAATTGTTTGGTGATATGGTTGGTCATCACACTAAACTCATACACTAGAGGTCACATGTTTGAAATTGAGCTCACGCATATTTTTTGACAATTTAATTTAGGTCAAGGGGAGGAGGTGGTGGCGGCGGTGGAGGAGATCGAAGGGGAGGAGGCCGAGGAGGAGAGAGAATAATTGGGTGTGGCGGGTCAAGCGGGTCTGGCGGGTTCGGGTCGACCTGACCCATTTAATAATCGGGTCAGATGGGTCGACCCGATTACGACCCAAACCCAATTAGCCCAAACCCATACCCGCTAACTCCGGGTCGGGTCGGGTCGGGTCTGGCGGGTCGCGACCCGTCTGCCACCCCTACGTGGAAGCCCAGAGGCGGAGTGTAGAGAGACCGGAGGCTAAACGACCACGAAAGGTCAGCCACGCATGGTATAAATGCAGGATAAAATACATACATACATGATATATGTACAGAAAATAAACTACTCTAATACAAACATTCGTCACAGGCATATACATGTACAATTCTGGGCACTCGGCCACATACAAATACAAGAGTACAACTCAATACAAAATATAGATACAAACTAAAAATACAGAAATAAAATACAGTCGACCCGACGAGGCGGGAAACCCAAAACGAGGCGAGGACACTCACCTAAATCTTCGAAAAACTCGTAAAGTCTGGAATCTCAGAAACTCGCGGCCGCGCCATAATATATAAAATATATATAAATATTTTTAGATAGAAAAAACAAGAGAGAGAAGAGAGAGAAAGCAAGAGAAAGTAAGAGGGCTAGAGAGAAAATCTAGAGAGATAAAGAGAGAGCTAGAGAGAAATATGGAGAGAAAGAGAGAGCTAGAGAGAAAGACCTAGAGAAAGAAAGACCAGCTAGAGAGAAAAAAATCTAGAGAGAAAGAGAGAGAGTTAGAGAGAGAAAATCTAGGGAGATAAAAATAGCTAGAGAGAAAGACCTAGAGAGAGAAAGAAAAAGAGAGCTAGAGAGAAAGAGGCCTAGAGAGAGAAACAAATTTAGAGAGAGAATGAAAGAAAGAGGACTAAGAGAGAGAAACAGGGGGGATGCTACCCCCTGCTCACAGCCAGGCCGTGGCTAACCCTGTCCTGGCCACACGGCCACGGTACCAGGGGGCGGCGGCGGCCGCTGAAGGCCGGCGCAGGCCAGAGGTAGCCACCGACCACCCAAAGGAAGAGGAGAGGGGGAGGGGTGTAAGGTTTTGGTGGTGGTAAGTGGAGATGAAAATGGTGTTTTTGTTGTTGTTTGATGAAGACGGCGAAGAGATGGAGATGGTTGGGGAAGAGAGCAAGCCGGAGGCTCGCCAGAGGAAGAGACGCACCCAGGGTACGGTGATGGCGGCCGATGGAGAGAGAAAGAGAAAGAGAGGATGAGAGATGAATGTGAAGAGTGGTGGAGAGAGAGAGGAAGAGATAGAGAGAGGGATTTGAGAGAGAAATTGAGATAGGGGGAGAGAATTTTGGAGGAGAAAAGGAGGAGGAGGAGCTCCCATTGGCGCCAGGGGAGAAGAAGAAGGAAAAAATGGAAAGAAAAAGAAGGAAAAGGAAAAGATAAGGAGGAGAAAAAGAAGGAAAAAGGAAAAGAAAAAAAAGAAAGAGAGAGATTGAAAAGGAGTGATCGACCGGGGGGGTTAATGAAGGAGGTGTGGGTCGATTGGTGGAATGATGGAAAAGAAAAAAGAGAAAGAAAGAGAAATGAGAAGATTTCAAAAATAATAATAAAATAATAATGTCAGGAAATATCGGCTGTCCCAAAAAATCCCTAAAAATACCTAAAGGTAGAAAACATCATCTTGAGAACTAATATAAAATCGATTTTAGAAATAAAATCTCATTTTCAACATTAAAAAAACTTAGAATCTATCAGAGATACTGGCCGACACCAAATCCAGCCAAGTTTTGATAAATTCAGAAAATTCTCCAAAAATATATTAAGGTAGAAAATATGATTTTAAGAAATAATTTGAAGGCAGATTTTAGAAATTTGACTCCATTTATAAATTAAAATTCCTCAAATTCGCCAGCGATACCGCCGACACCAAAATCGGTCGAACTTTGATAAATTCAAAAAAATCTCAGAAAATGCATTAAAGTAGAAAATATGATTTTAAGAGGCAATGTGAAAGCAAAATTTAGAAATTCAACTTCAATTGTAAATTAAAAATCCTGGAATCGACAAGTGACACGGTCGACACCGGTTCTAAAGATTTTGCAGAATAATTCTGAGAAATTCCAAAAAATTATAAAAAATTTAAAATATTAGAAAATAAATTTTAAAACTGAAACTGATCAAATCTGACTACCAAAAGACCAAATCGTGTAATAGACTAAAATCAGGTCCCCGGTTCAGACTAGGGCTGACTCCGAATTCACGAATTCAGATCCAATGCAAAACGATGACGTCATAAATATACATAAAACAAAAACAAATACAAGAAGTAAATCAGAAAAATATGATCAAGAATCTGAATATGTAACTAATTACGTATTCTGGAAATGGGGTGTTACAAGAGTCCTCAACGAAGGAGACATGACAAAAAATTAAAAGACAACGTGTCAAGGGATCATAGCAGCGGTAACCCTTATGCTCAGAACTAATGCCGAGTAAGACGCACTTAGCTGATCGGGCAAATAGCTTAGTGCGCTTAATTAGAGGAGGAGGAAATAGTAAGTGCACCCAAATATGCGGAGCATGCTATAGTCGGGAGGAGAGGAGTAGAGACGCACATGGGGAGTCTTGCTGGCCAAGACAGGCGACAGGGTGATGTTAATAAGTTGACAGCGGTGAGAATAGCCTTTGCCCAAAAATTACGAGGACAGAATATGATATCAGCATAGCACGTGCAGTCTCAAGTATGTGACGATGCTTGCGCTCGACTACCCCATTCTGTTCATAAGTGTATGGGCATGAATGCTAGAAAAGAGTACCTGAGACTGAATGACAGATCTCATGGGTAGTGGAGAGATACTCACGAGCACAATCAGCGTGAAATGTTTTAATTTTTGCATTGAAGTGAGTATGAATCATAGCAGTGAAAGTTTGGTATATAGTAGAAGTCTCATATCACTGACGCATAAGATATACCCAAGTAAACCTTATGAAATAATCAACAAAGCTAACATAATATAAATATTCAGACCTAGATGGAATTGGAGCTAGGCCCCAGATGTTAGAATGAACTAACTGAAAAGCACTAGTGGTTTGAGATAAACTATTATGAAAAGGTAGAGCTAAGCGTTTTGCCAACTTACAGCCGTACATAAAGATAAAAGGACAAACAAACTTGTCCAAGAGCTCTACTATGAAATAAGCTCTTTTGACGTGACTCTGAGATATGACCTAGGCATCTGTGCCACAAATCGGCAGCGGACTATACCAGCAAGACTATGACTCGAATCACTATTGATATGGACATGAAGAAAATCAAGGTGGTAGAGTCTCCCCTTCTGATCAATCTCTGACCTGATCGAGGATCCTACACAAAACAATTAAAGCAATTGAAACTAATGATAAGACCGGTTTCGCACAAACTACTGATGGATATGAGGTTCATACATAAATGTGGAACATGTAAAATTAAAGGCAAGGTGAGTGTGGGAAAGGTAATGAACCTGTCTATGTAATGGCTAACTGTAAGCCATCGGTTGTATGCAGTGGAAGAAAGTATGAAGGAAGCGGGGTGATAGAAGATAATATGCTAGAATTAGAAGTCATATGATATGAGGTACCAGAATCTAAAATCCAAGGAGAAGATATACCCAAGACAGTAAAGAAAGCTGAGGTGGAGGAACTGGCGAATCCTGACTGGCGCTGAGGCTGTATCTCAATCTGAGTAAGGCGATGCTGGATATCTGTATGTGAGGTTTGAACTGTATCAACTTTCATAGGGTGAGATCCCACTGAGGAAATACAAAAGGGGAGAAGTCTCTGCTGCTTCCTCTGCTATTGTGCCTGAACTAGTAACTCTGGATGAAGATGAAAACATTCGCGCTCAGTGTGACCCTCTCCTTGCAGTGATTGCAAGATCTGGGGTGGCGACAAAAATGATCAGTATGATCAGTCCCCTTGCAGATTGTACAATAGGGTATGGTACGATCAGTGTTGGAAGCTCTGGTGGTGTGCTGCATTGACCGCCTAAAGAAGAAATCCAAGTTGCAACTGCAAGTATACTCTCACTTCTGGATATAGGTGTAGAGGCTAAGGTGGAAAGTTAGTGCAGACGTGTCTCCTTGGCGACCAGATTAGAGACAACAGAATCAAGACAGGGAACATGATCTCTATGAATGATCTGACCATATAATGATTGAAACTCTGGGCGGAGGGCCATAAAGAACATAAAGAGCTGATAACGGTCTCAGAATGCTCGAGAAGAACTAGAGTCAGTCCCGATACCCTCTAACTGTTGTACCTCTCTCCAAAATCCACATATTTGAGTGTGGAACTTCTGTATGGTTCAGTTTTCTTGTTTGGTAGATAATTATTGGATGAGAAGCTGGTACTCCCTGATACCAATAGACGGAACATACTGACTGATCAAGTGATTCCAGAGTGAGACCGCTGTAGGAAACCAGAGATCTGCTCATAGCATGCGATCAACGGAGGCAATGATGAAGGAGATGATCCTCCGATCATGATCGATTTAAGTTGCCTTTGCTGTAATAATTGTACCCTTGACCTCTGCTGAAGCATCGATCGCTGGCTCAGATGGACAGGGACAAGTGTCGTCGATTGATTGGTCATCAATAATGCATATTTTTAGTCACACTTTCATACTTATTTTTATTAAAATATTACTATTTAATTCATTTATTGTTTAGTAATGTGGAGGCCTCCATAATGCAAGAAAAAGCTCAAAAACTCACAATTATTATGAAAATAAATGTTAATTGAAAAGAGAAAGGAAGCTTCTATTCTATTCCATTTGAATTTGAATAAATTTAATTTAAATTTTAGAAGAGAAAAAGGGTAGAACAAGATCGATCCTATAACCCTCGGTTCCCAATATACGTATGTCAATACTGGTATCTGATATTGATTTAATCATCTTGGTAGCTGGGTTGAGACTATTTCAACGAAAGATATTATTTTCCATTATTTTGAATTTTTCTGAATTTTGAAATTTTTGAGAATTATTAGAGAAGAATCTCAATTTGAGGTCGATCGGTGTCATGGACTGACTCTGAGATTTTTAATTAACAATCAGGGATAAATTTTAGAGATCTGACATCACAACAATATTCAGGATGCCATCTTCTATTTTTGAGGATTTTTCTGAATTTATAAGAATTTAATCCAATAAACTAATAATTTAAAATACTGATTTATTCAAAAAAATGCAATTAAAATAAAAATAAAATAAAATTAGAAAACCCGCATCTATAGCAGGTTTCAAACCAAAGCCCAATGCAATATAGGGTTGATGTTCTAACCACCTGGCCACTTTGGCATTTTTTTATTGTATGGATAGCCATTCTATTTGAATGTTTTACCCTTACCTTTCTATTCGTCCAAATTATTCAACAAAAACCAAACTTCGTTGATTGTTTGTTCCTAGATTCGAACCCAAGGCCATAGCTCCCCTATTCTACTAACGTCTAGACCACAATGCCACGTTAGCGTGTGAATGTAAGTGAGCTCATTTATTATTCAACATCACTTACTCTTCCACCTTCTTCCCCACTAACACACGTTCTCCACCATTTGCAGGACCGAACATCCACCACTTTTCCTCCAACTATATCACCCACTCTCGCGCCCCCACGCCTCCTCTTTTTCCCCCTACTCGCGCACGCTCACGTTCTCCACCTCTCTCTCTCTCTCTCTCTCTCTGTCACATATATATATTTATATATTACACACACATTCTCTCTCTCTCTTTCTTCTTCTCTCCTACACATCATGGCCAACATCCCCAAGCTCGACAGCACCAGTGCCTACTCCTCCTCCAATCCAAGCCACCGCTCCCTTTGCCGCACTCTCTCTACACACCAGCGTGAGCACACACCCCAAGCCGCCTCCTTGGTTGGCCGGTAAAACCATTTCCATACTTCCCCTCTGGCCGCGTGCTTCTCCATGGCCAGAGCTCTGGCCGCAACCCAGCTCCCAGGATGCGAGCACGCCACCATCCCGAGCCATCCTCGTGCACACCATGTGCACCTTCCCCTCTCAGACTTTGCCCACGCTGCAACCATCTACACTTCCACGCACGGCAGCCTGCTTCCTTTCTCCGGCGAAAACTCAGGATCCCGATGGCCACCACCACGGCCTCCACATCATGGATGCCCTTGTCTTGGATGTTGTCAAGATGGTCCTTATCGTCGTCGATACCCGTGAACACTCTGCCCTTGATCTGCAACAACAACTCGCTCCTTGGCCATGCTTCCCTTCCATGTGACCCTACACGCCGTCGGCAGCCCCGCCATGCTCGGCCTCCTCTGCGATCTTGCCGAAACACCCACGGCGACCTCGGTAATCCTTCGGAGTCACCGATATCATCCGCGGCCTCCGTCGACGTGTCGGAGCCACCCCTTGCGTGAACGTTTGCACGGGTACAGTCTCCTCCTTTCTCTGTAAAGATGTTTTTTTTTTAGTATGATATGTGTGAATGCATGGAAATGCTTATTAGGTATGTGTATTTAATTAATGCATGGCTAGTTATAAATATGTACTGTGGGTTTCATGTTTGTGTGCTGTGGAGTGTGAGTGCGTGGGTGCATAAAGAGTGTTTTCATTTTTCTTTTGTATGTGTGATGTGTGTGGGTGCGTGGGTTATTTGCATGTATGGGTAGGTGTGTATGGGGTACCTATTTATGTAGGCGTATTCTCGTATATATGTACATATGTGGGTATACACAGGTGTGTATACATTGTGGCATGCTCATATGGGCATAAACATGTGTGTTTTTATTTATGCTTGGCATATAGGTGGGTGTTTACATGTCTCTTCCCCTCTTTCTCGTTTCGCGCACGCGTCCACGGTCGTGGCCGTAGTCCACCTCCGATGACCTCCGGTGAGCCCCACCATGCCCTCCGGTCTCCGTCGTCGAGGCCGCAAGCTTGATCCGATGCCAATTGTTGTCAAGGGAATGTCAGACCCCGCGACAAGAGGCAAGTGTCCACGATTCTCTCCTCGTTGACTTTCGTGTCGATTTTAACTCTGTCTCTTAACTATAATTTCTAGATATTGTGTCTTTGATCTTGTATATCATTATGTGATCACGTTTACATCATTAGCCTGTTCTTTAATCCAATAATATTATTAATCTTGTATTTCTTTATATTATCACCCATTCCGTCTCATGATCATTACCTTATGTATCATGTTTGCATCTCATTCCTGTACATGCATACATCAAACTAAAATTGACATGATTGCTTGTATGTGATAGATTGATTTACTGACATGAAATCTATACTGATCTGACAAATACTGTGATCTGAATCTTGAGGATAACTGGATAATAATGGAGCAAAATTGATAGTTAAAGATTGTATATCGATTGATATTGTGATCCTGATGTTACTGGAAATTAATCGAGAAAATTGACTATTATATTCTGAGTAATTATTCGAGGATATCTTATTGGATTATGGACACATGATCATGCCCGTTTTACTTTGACATTTAGATTACATGTCACTGACATTACTTGCACTATTTTGCATCTAGTATCACTTGCACAACTATATAATTGTCAATTGATATTGTCACTGTTTACATTGTCGAGTGATCTTGATACACATTATTTTCACTATCTCTCACTGATATTCTTGGTATTGATTCATGATCCTGTAGCACTGAGTAACACACTATTTTGCATTTACATTGATTAATAAAATAAATCAAGCCGGGGTTACTGGGGGAGACTGTAGCAGGGAAAATCTAGGGAGGTGTACTTGGAAGGGCGACCCCTTGTGGGTTTGGATGCCACACGTGATCTTGTTATTTATGCGTGCTCCTGTTATTACATGTTACATGATACCTGAGTACAGTGAACTGTTTCTCCCTGCTATCAGGATCTACTAACGCATCACTTGTTTGATATGCAGTTGTCCTATGGGATGGGGCACAGGATGGTTGCATTAGTTAGGATAATAAAACATGCTAGACATATGCACTTGCATCATATCCTGCATTGTCTTCAGTGATCTAGTACCTGTCATATATTTTCATGGGCTGATACTTGAGACTCATGTGACATGCATTATATTGACTACATGATGTTCCTGGACCTACCATGATGTTTTATCTTATGATCTCATGTTCTAGTGATTATACTACACGACAATTACTTGTCCAGGATATTTCATGTTCATTATATAGATGTCACACCATACATGATCTATCTTCTGATTATTCCTGTTACTGTTATTACATTCACTTCTTGATATTTCCAAACATATTGTTCTTATGTCCTACTTACTGTTACTACATTTTCATATTCTCTCCTTCTTATTTCGTGTACTCTTGCTGGTCCGCTTCTGACGGACCTTTATATTATTTTTTAGTATCTAGATCAGAAAGCCGGTATAGAGAGTTGTTCGTAGATCATATTCTGGTTCAGTTGTTCTTCGGTGAGTTCAATTTTCCTTCTTGACTTGTCTTATCAGATATAGTGGATGATATTGTTTATGGTTCAGCCTTTCATATATGTGATTTTATCCCTGCGCTTGGTTATATATGCATATATGTGTGCTATCCTGCTTGTTATTGACAGCCTAAGGTACTCATGGAAGAGATTTCACACTTCATGAGTATCTGCTGGCTATCGTCACGTACCTGTATTCTGTATTTTGGGAAGTGGAGCGTGACATGGTTTTGTTGGTATCAGAGCCAGGTTAGTTATATGCCATATATACAATCAGGCCACATATATGATAATCATCTACGAAATTATCTCAGTAAACAGTCATTGACTCCCTTCTCTGACTCCATACTTGTATAATCAATCCCCGAGAATCCTTGAACCGTCACCCTGATGTGACTCTTCCATCAATATAGTCATCATACCTACTTTGCCATGCTTGATCATGTCTGGTTAGACTATTCTTCATTTAGATTGAGGATAGATATATTGAGGACTTGACCTGATTATTTGGGCGAAGAAGAATAATTGAGAGGATCATTGTCGAATTATCTAGCAGTTAATTCTATGAGAAATTTTGGATCCGAAACTTTTGAGATACATGTCTACAAGGGAATCATAGTAAGATTGTAGAGTTAAGATAATAATCATGCCTGTATTAAATAATGATTAGATCACATCCATACATATTGGACTTAGTGCATGGATCTTGGAGTGATAATCAGATCAATAAATGAAACTTTTGCCTTGGGCAAAATATGACTATACCTTGGATCAGATTGCTTGGATTTAGTTTTTGAAGGTTAGGATCTTGAAGTTTTCAGATCTAAGTAATATTTTAAGAATATCTATCATAGCTCGAGGTTGTTGAGTTAATCCTATGACTCTTAAGAACATTATAATTGGAATACCTTGATAATTTGAGTATCCTGTGATCTTCTAAATGAGAATCATAGATGAAAGGAGGAGATAGAAATATCTGAATTTTTATGAAGATTAATGAATTTAAAACTCAACTTTGAGGATCTGAAGCAGGAATATTAAAGTAAGATTATAAGAATCAATTTGAAAGATGTATTGAGGGATTGAGACAAGAACTAATTGATATTATTGCGCATTTTTCAAGGACTTATAATTACTGATTGTTAATATTTGATCTTGAAAATTTCATTAGTGACTGCTGCTTAAACTGATGATTTTTCAATAGTGACGATATGATCTGAGGCTTGTGTTACTATAATACTGTGGACCTGTATAAACATGTACTCAAGGATATGAGATTTTTGGAATTTTAATGATTTTAAGGATATAACAACCAGAGGTGATTGCGAATTGAGCATTATGTGGTGATCTCAAAGATAATCTAATTTTGGAGTGATGTTACATGAAAGGCAACGTAGTTGAGATATCTAAATTCTTGTTCGATGTGATCATGGTGAAAAATCAATGGAGTAAGATTACTGATAGATTTTAAGGATTTGATTTATAAATGGTGGAAGTAATTTTATCAGATGAACATGACTATAGTGGATCGGGAGACCAAAGTTATATGACCAATTATGAACTCTAGGAAGTTAATTTGATCCCCGAACTTATGGTGATGAATATGTTGGATCTTGACTCATAGTTGACTTGGTATTGGGTTATATCATGGACATGATTGCGGATCTGGGACAATCCTAGCTCACGTAGATACAGCTTCGATTCATATGTCAATGCCTGGCTGAATTTTGAGGACGAAATTCTTTTTATAAGGTGGGTAGGATTGTAACCCTCGGTTCCCAATATATGTATGTCAATACTGGTATCTGATATTGATTTAATCATCTTGGTAGCTGGGTTGAGACTATTTCAACTAAAGATATTATTTTCATTATTTTGAATTTTTCTGAATTTTTGAAATTTTTGAGAATTATTAGAGAAGAATCTCAATTTGGGGTCGATCAGTGTCATGACTGACTCCGAGATTTTAATTAACAATCAGGGATGAATTTTAGAGATCTGACTTCACAACAATATTCAGGATGACATCTTCTATTTTTGAAGATTTTTCTGAATTTATAAGAATTTAATCCAATAAACTAATAGTTTAAAAAACTGATTTATTCAAAAAATGCAATTAAAATAAATAAATTAGAAAACCGCATCTGTAGCAGGTTTCGAACCAAAGCCCAATGCAATATAGGGTTGATGTTCTAACCACCTGACCACTTTGGCATTTTTTATTGTATGGATAGCCATTCTATTTGAATGTTTTACCCTTACCATTCTATTCTTCCGAATTATTCAACAAAAACCAAACTTCGTTGAATGTCTGTTTCCAGATTCGAACATCCAGACCATAATGCCACTTTAGCGTGTGATTATAAGTGAGCTCATTTATTATTCAACCATCACTTACTCTTCCACCTTCTTCCCCACTAACACACGTTCTACATAATTTACTGCACCCAACTTCCACCACTTTTCCTCCAACTATATCACCCACTCTCGTGCACCCACGCCTCCTCTCTTTCCCCTACTCGCGCACGCTCACGTTCTCCACCTCTCTCTCTCTGTCACACACACACACACACACTTATACATATATTACACACACACATTCTCTCTCTCTCTCTCTCACTCTCTTTCTTCTCTCCTACACATCATGCCCAACATCCCCAAGCTGACAGCACTAGCGCCTGCTCCTTCTCCAATCCAAGCCGCCGCCCCCTTTGTCGCACTTTCTCTGCACCAGCGCGAGCACACACCCCAAGCCGCCTCCTTGGTTGGCCGGTAAAACCATTTCCACACTTCCCCTCTGGTCGCGTGCTTCTCCATGGCCAGAGCTCTGGTCATAGCCCAGCTCCCAGGACGCGAGCACGCCACCATCCCGAGCCATCCTCACGCACACCGTGTGCACCTTCCCCTCTGCCTTTGCCCACGCTGCAACCATGGCCGCCTACACTTCCACGCACGGCAGCCTGCTTCCTTTCTCTGGCGAGAACTCACGATCCTGACGGCCACCACCACGGCCTCCACGTCATGGATGCCCTTGTCATGGACGTTGTCAAGATGGTCCTTATCGTCGTCGATGCCCGTGAACACTCTACCCTCAATCCGCAACAACAACTCGCCCCTTGGCCATGCTTCCCTTCCATGTGATCCTACACGCCGTCGGTAGCCCCGCCATGCTCGGCCTCCTCGTGACCTTGCTGAAACACCCATGGCGACCTCGGTAATCCTTCGGAGTCACCGATATCCTCTGCGGCCTCCGTCGGCGTGTCGGAGCCACCCCTTGCGTGAACGTATGCACGGGTACAGTCTCCTCCTTTCTTTGTAAAGATGTTTTATTTAGTATGATATGTGTGAATGCATGGAAATGTTTATTAGGTGTGTTTATTTAATTAAAACATGGCTAGTTATAAATATGTACTGTGGGTTTCATTTTTGTGTGCTGTGGAGTGTGAGTGTGTGGGTGCATAATGAGTGTTTTCATTTTTCTTTTGTATGTGTGATGTGCGTGGGTGCGTGGGTTATTTGCATGTATAGGTAGGTGTGTATGGAGTACGTAAATATGTAGGCATATTCTCATATATATGTATATATGTGGGTATACACAGGTGTGTATACATTGTGGCGTGCTCATATGGGTATAAACATGTGTGTTTATTTATGCTTGGCATATAGGTGGGTGTTTACGTGTCTCTTCCCCTCTTTCTTGTTTCGCGCACGCGTCTACGATCGTGGCCTTAGTCCACCTCCGATGACCTCCAGTGAGCCCCACCATGCCCTCTAGTCTCCGTCATCGAGGCCGCAAGCTTGATCCGATGCCAATTGTTGTCAAAGGAATGTCAGACCCCGCGACAAGAGGCAAGTGTACACGATTCACTCCTCGTTGACTTTTGTGTCGATTTTAACTCTGTCTCTTAACTATAATTTCTAGATATTGTGTCCTTGAACTTCTATATCATTATGTGATCACGTTTACATCATTAGCCTGTTCTTTAATCCAATTATATTATTAATCTTGTATTTCTTGATATTATCACCCATTCCGTCTCGTGATCATTACCTTATGTATCGTGTTTGCATCTCATTCCTGTACATGCATACATCCAACTAAAATTGACATGATTGCTTGTATGTGATAGATTGATTTATTGACATGAAATCTATACTGATCTGACAAATACTGTGATCTGAATCTTGAGGATAACTGGATAATAATGGAGCAAGATTGATAGTAAAAGATTATATATCGATTGATATTGTGATCCTGATATTACTGGAAATTAATCGAGGAAATTGATCATTATATTCTGAGTAATTATTCGAGTATATCTTATTGGATTATGGACACATGATCATGACCGTTTTACTTTGACATTTAGATTACATGTCACTGACATTACTTGCACTATTTTGCATGCATCTAGTATCACTTGCACAACTATATAATTGTCATTTGATATTGTCACTGTTTACAATGTCGCGTGAACTTGATACACATTATATTCACTATCTCCCACTGATATTCTTGGTACTGATTCATGATCCTGCAGCACTGAGTAACACACTATTTTACATTTGCATTGATTAATTAAATTAATCAAGCTGGGGTTACTGGGGGAGACTGTAGCAGGGGAAATCTAGGGAGGTATGCTTGGAAGGGCGACTCCTTGTGGGTTTGAATGCCACACGTGATCTTGTTATTTATGCGCGCTCCTTTTATTATATGTTACATGATACCTGAGTATAGTGAACTGTTTCTCCCTGCTATCAGGATCCACTAACGCATCACTTGTTTGATATGCAGTTGTCCTGTGGGATGGGGCACACGATAGTTGCATTAATTAGGATAATAAAACATGCTAGATCTATGCACTTGCATCATATCCTGTATTATCTTCAGTTATCTAGTACCTGACATATATTTTCATAGGCTGATACTTGAGACTCATGTGATATGCATTATATTGACTGCATGATGTTCCTGGACCTACCATGATGTTTTATCTTGTGATCTCATGTTCTAGTGATTATACTACACGACAATTACTTGTCCAGGATATTTCATGTTCATTATTTACATGTCACACCATACATGCACGGTCTTATTGTACATGATCTATCTTCTGATTATTCCTGTTATTGTTATTACATTCAGTTCTTGATATTTCCAAACATATTATTCTTATGTCCTACTTATCGTTACTATATTTTCATATTCTCTCCTTCTTGTTTCGTGTACTCTTACTGGTCCACTTCTGACAGACCTTTATATTATTTTTCAGTATCTAGATCAGAAAGTCGGTATAGAGAGTTGTTCGTAGATCATATTCTGGTTCAGTTGTTCTCCGGTGAGTTTAGTTTTTCTTCTTGACATGTCTTATTCAGATATAGCGGATGATATTGTTTATGGTTCAGTCTTTCATATATGTGATTTTATCCCTGCGCTTGGTTATATATGCATATATATGTGCTATCCTACTTATTATTGACAGCCTAAGGTATTCATGGAAGAGATTTCACTCTTCATGAGTATCTGCTGGCCATCGTCACGTACCTGTATTCCGTATTTTGGGAAGTAGGGCGCGATAGATCCTCATTCCAATTGAAGATAGATGTAGACTCCTATTCAAATTCTGGTTGCTTACGCCACAAGTCAAAAATAAAGGGGAGAAAATTTGAATTTAACCCGAATTTAGCGATAACTTGATCTCCAAGTTATCTAAGAGATCGAAATATTTCAAAATTCAGGGATTAAATGAAGATTCTTAGGAGAAATCACCAGATGATCAGATGAAGCTACGCACCAAAATTCAAAACTCATATCCATAGAAGAGCCGAGTTTTCTCTGAGAAAGCCGCAGAACACAGCTATCTAGAGGCTGCGCGCGTGGCGGTTGGGTGGAGGTGTTTGTGTGGGACTCTACTTCTCAAATCTTCTATAAATACCCCTGAAGATTAACAGGGCAGGGCATCTCAGAAACTCAGGCTTAAAGTTTTTTTTAGATCTATTGTCTTTCCGAATTTTCATTGTAATTTTCAAGTTTTTTTTTTACTTTAAAGAAGATTTTAAGAAGGAGAAGCCATTATAATTCGAGGTGACAGATCAGTACAAGGTACTTTTGTTCTTTTCATATCTCCTCTGTTATTTACTTATTTTTTGTTCTTTATTTTGCTTCTTTATTTCTTGCAATTTTCTTATTCAAAACCATGTTTTGTTTCTCTTCCACCATTAGTAACTAAATCCATTTTTTATGACTTGCTAATATCACCACCATAGACCTATAACATTGATAGAGAACCCAATTAAATTCCATGCATGCTTAAACCGTAGGTCTATCTTGAAGGCACATGATGATGATAATTAGGTCAACTACTTGCTAGTACTCTTTAAGTATTTTTCTTAATCTATGTTTGACAATTGTCTTGATATTTTGATGTTAAATTTTAACTAGTGCTATTTCAATTAGAATCTTGTTATTTGTCTTATACATTTTGCTTGAATCCTAGGGTAATCTATCATGTTTAAAGTTTAGCGTGAAGGTAATTTCTAGTTGGTATTATTTGTTTATTGTAGTAAATTATTAGTAGGTTGTGGTCTTTCTCTACGTTGATATTAAAACCAAAATTTTTTCCAACCAATCTCTTTCTTTAAGTTCTCCAAACAAAAGAAGAGGGTGTAAGGAAACAACAATACCGAAGCGCTTCCATCGCATCTCTCCCTAAGGTTCAACCCGTATAGCCCTCGCTATACAGTTAAATTACGAAGATTCAGAGTCAAAACCAATTACATGTACTTTTCATATTCTCTGTATCCTTTTTGGCAATCAAATTTTGGCGTCGTTGTCGGGGAGGGAATGATATACATTATTTTCTAACTAAATTCTTCTCTGTTTTTATGTATAAAGACAGTTACAAGAAGTTGGCATCTGCAAAAAATTAGAAGTATTTCATAGAACTACTCTAGAAGGCAGAACACTAGAGGCTTCAAGAAAGACGCGCAAACGTAGCTAGCACCGCGCAAACGCGATAATCCCAGTGAGTTAGGATTTCTATTTTCTTTTGTAGTCGTTGAACCTGAGTTCTGCATCTACTGCAGTTGTTAGATATTACTGTAAATTATCTAGACACTGTTTCTAACAATAGTAGTAACTCGTGATTGAAACTAAAAACCGAATAGACTTGCATTTGGGCATTCGTCTATTTTTATTTTAAATTTTTAATTACTGTCGAAGAGTGCTGGAGATCGAGATAAGTCTACATAGCATCTAAATTAGGAAACACTTGTGGTGATTTAATTGTTTTGAGTGATACTATTCTATTATTTTGCACACTTGTACTAAATCGACTTAAGGACAAAATCCCTAACAAGATAAGGTGGGGAAGTCATTACCCTTTCTTGGCCCACAAACAACATCTCATTTTCACTCACAACCAAAACCTAATCTAAATTTTGAATAGAGTTGGCCTCAAGGACTTCTCGGACTCACTAGGAGATTGACCTAAGGAGGAAGTTGTTCGAATTTCACTCTTGTCAAATCGGTGACTAGGTAAGGGATTGAGAGGTGTAACCTCAAAGGTTGGTGGTTTGGCATAATTAGGCCGATTTTAGACAGATACCTCCCACCAATCTTACTACCTACCTGACCGATTAACTCGTGGTCCGATTCGGCAAATACCTCCTGTGGATAATATAAAGTTAGGAGTCGTCTAGGTCTAAGTTTGCCCTAGAATAGGCTTGGTTGATTTTTACTTTGAATTTTTGGTGTGATCTTATTTGCTATTGATTGTATATGTCAGCTTGGTTGAGAGACCAAGCTACATCTAGATTAACTAGAAACAGTTCACCACCCAAACCCAATCAACACATGGTACAACCACCATCCATGCAGGATAGGTTTTATTCTATTATAACATCTCTTCCATCTTGCATCCAACTCCCATAGGTTGGTGAGAACAACTTTGAGCTCAAGCCTTAAATCATCAACACACTACCTAAGTTTCATGGGTTAGAGTCCAAAGATACATATTTCTTCATAAGAAAATTTGAGGATGTATGCCAAATGATAAAATTACCCAATCTTGTAGACGATGCTATTAGGTTGTGATTTGTCCCATTTTCCTTTAAGGACTTAACTAAAAAATGGCTCTACAGCTTGGAGACCGGATCTATCACATCGTGGGACAGTTTTGTCAAGGTCTTCTTAAAAAAATTCTACCCCTTTCATAAGACCGCCCTTATTAGAAAAAACATAATGCAGTGCATGCAAGAACCTAACGAACTTTTTGGAAATATTTTGAACGTTTCAAAGACCTTCTTGTTCAATGCCCTCATCATGGTGTAGAGAAGTGGTGACAATGCCAAATTCTCTATGATGGTCTAGATTATCAAAATAAGACTCTTCTTGAAACCATGAGTGGAGGAAAGCTCTTGAAAAAAGATGAAAATGAAGGGTGGGAAATATATGAAGATCTAGCCGAAAACCCTACAATGGGAACCTACCAATGAAGAGTTTAGGACTGCAATCCCTATCTCTACAAAAAGAGGTCTCCACTCGATAGAAGATTTCATAGCAACTCATGCTAAATTCGCTAACATTATGCGAAGACTAGAAGTCATAGAAACTAAGGGGTCAGTTCTAGTGAGCAAAGTCAGTCCAACACTGTCTCCAATGGCGGGTTAAACTTACTGTCAAGCTATGAACCATGTATTCAAAGAGTGTCCTGTTTTTATTACTCATCAAATGTTGCCTGAACCCATGAACGCAACCTTCATAAATCCTACCAATAATCTATATTCACAAACCTACAATCCTGGTTGGAGAAATCATCCAAATTTCTCATAGGCCCAGAACATCAATGATCAAGCAAGGCCCAACTTCTCCAATTTCCAACCATCCCATTATCAAAAAAATTTCCCAATCAAGTTCCATCACTTTCTTTCCAAAATCAATTATCCAATATGAAAAGAAAGCTGGATACCTTCAACCCATGACACACTGATTCAAGCCATGCCTAGGATAGAGAACAATCAAGTAAATCAGCAAGCTAATCCAATTAGTAAAAGACATAAAGGAACTCTTCCTAGTCAACCATTGTTGAACCCTAGAAACTTTAGGCAAGCCAATGAGGCTAAATATTCAAATCAGTGTAATGTGATTCATACAATAAGGTCGGAAAGACAAGTTGATAATCAAGTATCAACATTATCGAACCCAACACAAGCGCTCATTCCTTCTAGCTCCAATCCTCCAAACTCCGTAAATAGGTCAGCTAAGCAGGTGCATAAGCCTACAATCCCATTTACATATAGGCTTAGGAATAACAATAATGCACAAATGGAGAAAATACGTGAGATCTTTAATCAAGTAAAGATTAATGTGCCCCTTCTTGACGCAATCTAACAAGTCTCTAGCTATGCCAAATTCCTTAAGGACATGTGCACCAAGAAGAGAAATACCAATATGCCGAAGAAGGTTTTTTTTCTAGCCACTAATATTAGTAAGCTATTGTCCAATCAGATCCCCTTCAAGTATAAGGATCTGGGTTGTCCCACCATCTCTTGCACAATAGGTCAAACGAAAATTAATCCGAGCACTTTTTGATTTGGGAGCAAGTATCAACTCACTCCCTTTCTCAGTATACCAACAACATGGGTTGGGCATACTTAGCCCTACTCAAGTTACGATTTAGCTAGCTGACAGATTTGTCAAAATTCTAAAAAGAGAAGTAACAGATGTTCTCATCCGAGTTGGATAATTCATCTACCCAGTAGATTTCATTATCCTTGACACCCAACCAGTGTCAAATCCTAGGTCTCAAACCCTCGTTATTCTAGGGGATCGTTCCTTACTACTGCAAATACAATCATCAATTGTAGGAACGGATTCATAAGATTGACTTTTGGGGACATGATTGAGGAAGTCAATATTTTCAACTTAGGAAGTCAACCCGATGATATGGACGATCAATCCTTTGAGTTGAACCTCATTGAGAACTTAACGAGTGAGCACAATGAGGATATAAACTATAAGCCGAGTGTGATAATGAGTTGGGATCAGATAATTTAAGCCTTGATGAGATAGTCAATTCTACAATCGAGTGGGCATCGAGCCCAAGTTCATTGTATCCGGAGACAACAAGCTTGACTCCTCCATCTATTAAGTCATCACCTTCCTTAGAATGCAAAATCTTGCCCAAATATCTCAAATACGCCTACCTAGGTGAACAAGATACTCTTCCAGTCATTGTTACATCCGACTTGATTGATAAGCAAGAAGAGGACCTTATGATGATTCTTAGGAAACATAAGAAAGTCATTGGTTGGACGATGACCAACATAAAGGAATTAAGTCAATATATAGTTCAGCACCGTATTCACCTATGTGAAGAAGCAAAACCAAAGAGGGACCCGCAGCGTAAGTTAAACCCAATAATGCAAGAAGCATTTCAAGCAAAAATAGTGAAACTTTAGATAACGGGATAATTTATCCCATTTCTGATAGTGAATCGGTCAGTCCAGTCCATGCACTTCGTAAGAAATCTGGTTTTACCATGGTAGAAAAATGAAAACTAAGAGTTAGTCCAAACATGACTCCTTACAAAGATTAGAGTTTGCATTGACTATCGAAAACTAAATGCTGTCACTCGTAAAGACCATTTTCCTCGTCCATTTATCGATCAAATACTTGAACGACTAGCCACCCATGATTATTACTATTTCTTAGACGGTTACTCGAGGTACAACCAAATCCCTATAGCTCTGGAGGACCAAGGGAAAACAACATTTACATGTCCATTTGGGACTTTTGCTTATTTCTGAATGCCTTTCGGTCTATGTAATGCCCCCGCGACATTCCACGTTGTATGTTAAGCCTATACTCTGACATAATCCAAAGTTTTTAGAGATCTTTATGAATAATTTCTCCATTTATGGAGACTCATTCGACCATTGTCTTCACAATCTAGAGCTTGTCCTCGAACGATGCACCGAGAAGAATTTGACATTGAATTGGGAAAAGTGCCACTTCATGGTATAACATGGGATTGTCCTAGGTCACGAGATTTTCAAGAAAGGGATTGAAGTTGACAATGCGAAGATTGATGTTATAACTAAGCTTCACGTACCCAAATGTGTGAGAATATCCGATCTTTCTTAGGACACGTCAGATTCTATTATAAGTTCATTAAGGACTTTAGCAAGATTTCTAGACCCTTAACTAACATTTTAGTTAATGAGGTGCCTTCATCTTAAATGATGAATGTCTTACCACTTGAGAGAAGCTCAAGATGGAACTTATCTCTGCACCCATAATTTCTCCACCGGATTGGTCCAAACCATTCGAGATAATGTGCGACACTTCCGATTTTATCATAGGCCCTGTCTTAGGACAACGTGTTGATAATAAGTAACATGTGATTTACTATACAAGTAGGACTCTTAATGATGCCCAATTGAACTATATTACAACTGAGAAGGAATTCTTAGCAGCAGTGTTCGCATTGGGACCAAAACCACCATATTCACCGACTATTTTGCACTCCGATATCGTATGCACAAGAAGGATGCCAAGGCCGACTCATTTGTTGGATCCTCCACCTTCAAGAATTTGATCTCGAAACTCGAGAAAAGAAGGGTGTAGAAAATATCGTTGCCGATCACCTCTCACCTATTCCAAAGGCTCCGTCCAACGACTTGCCAATTAATGATGACTTTCCAATGAGCAACTCTTAGCTACTTTTAGGGAACCATGGTTTGCCGACATAGCAAATTACTTAGTCAAACCAAATCCCATCTCATTGGTCAAAACAAGAAGTATACCAATTCTTGTCTCAAGCACGGTATTTCTTTTGAGAGGAACTATATTCTTCAAATACTGTTCTGACTAAATCATTAGGAGATGTATTCCCGATGAGGAAGTTAGGAGTGTCCTTTCATTTTGTCATGAGCTCGCTTGCGTTGGACAATTTTGTCCCGCAAGACTATAGAAAAAGTGCTACAAAGTGAGTTTTACTGGTCCATGTTGTTTAAAGATGCCTTTGATTTCTGCAAGATGTGCTTTAGATGTTAAATGGTGGGTAGGATTTCGAAACGTAATATGATGCCCCTAAACTCAATTTTAGAAATAGAATTTTTTGATGTATGGAGAATTGACTTTATGGGCCCTTTTCCTAGTTCATTTGAGCACCAATACATTTTAATGGTTGTGGATTATGTATCTAAATGGGGTAGAAGCCATTCCCAGCAAAACAAATACAATAAAGTTGTTGTCAAATTCTTGAAAGAAAACCTAATCTCATGCTTTGAAACTCCACATGCCATAATTAGTGATAATGGCTCATATTTTTGCAATAGAACTTTTGAAGCTCTCATGCGAAATATGCCATAACTCATAAGTTATCAACGCCGTACTATCCTCAAACTAGTGGGCAGGTAGAAATCTCAAATAGACAAATCAAACTTATCTTAGAGAAAACTGAGAGTCAAAATTGGAAAGATTGGTCCACCAAATTGGTATATGCCTTATGGGCACATAGGACCACTTTCAAAATGATTTAAGGGATGTCTCATATAGGTTAGTCTTTGAAAAGGGTTGTCACCTTCCTGTTGAGTTAGAGCATCGAGCCTTATAGGCAATTAAGCCACTAAATTTTGATTTAGATAAGGCTAGTGCGCTTCAGAAATTATAAATTTTCAAACTTGAGGAGTTAAGGAATGAGGCGTACGAAAATGCGAAAATCACGAAGAATAGAGTTAAGGTTTTCTTGAAAACATATCATGAGAAAAACTTTTGTTCCCGGATAAAAAGTATTACTCCACGATTTTAGACTTCATCTTTTTCCCGAGAAGTTGAAATCATGGTGGACAGAACCATTTGTTATTAGGACAGTGTTTCCACATGGAACAATAGAGATATATGACACAAAAAGAATTCAAGGTAAATGGTCAATGTTTAAAGCCATTTTTAGAATCAGTCCCGGAGGAAGAAACAACCATTGGTCTACTTGACCCAATGTATCAGTAACATAACATCATCTCTTTCTACACTTTATTCCTTGCATACATACATTGAGGATAATACATGAGATAGGTATGGGGGAGGGTTTACCAACATGTTAACATAGGTAACATGCTAACATAGACATAGGTAGGTTAACAATTTTTATTTTTTAAATTTTTTTAAAAAATAAAATTAAAAAATTAAAAATTTTTTGAAAAAACAATACTTTGATTTATTTTTGAAAATAATTAAGTTGATTTTAAGGAATAGAAAACTCATAATTAGGATTCTTAATACTTGATCAAAATAAGATTATTTGTTTGATTTTTAGGTTTAGGAGAAAAAATTGAAAAAGTAATTTAGTCCGAATTTTTATCTTGATAGAATATGCATACTTTATACACTTACACACTAAGGATTCAAAATAAAGACTCTTGTGCCTTAGAAAAAATATATATGAAAAATAAAATAAAAATTAAAAAACAAATCTAATAATTGATTAGCTAGGTACTTTGGCCTAGGGAAGCCTTAGTATTTACGCGAAAGGTAATTAGGTAATTTTGAAAAAAAATATGAATATAATATATGTATTAACACATCTAATAATCAATTAGTTAGGTATGAGGGCCTCAAGAAGCCTTGATACTTACACGAAAGAAAATTAGATGAGTTATATATATTTAAAAAAAAGAAGCGCTTAAAGGGCAACGAAGTTGTAATAATTCGAACTTCTTTCGGAAAAAAGAGGGTTATATATGTATATGTATTATATATATATATATGTATATATGTATGTATATGTGTGTGTATATATATGAGTGTATATATATATTAATAAATAAGGCATAAGATTTAAGTTGAAGAATCCCGAGTCAAAAACTCATGGTCACAAAGGTGAATATGACTTAAGGTAAAATAAAAGACTAAGTGAGAAATTCAGTTTTAATCCTAATCTAAATTGATAATAAATATTTGCATCGAGACTAAGTATATGAATGAATAATTTGGTGATCCTAAAACTTATAAATTACTTGATTTTTACAAAAATATTTCACATAGTCCTCTCTTTCAAAAATATAATTTAGAAAATACTATCATTTTATTTTTCTTTCTTTATAAATTTTGTGGGTGTAATTCACTGAAAACCCTCATGAGACAACACTCGTCCGCTCTAGGGGTAACCTAGAGATTTAACGGCTTGTTGCACGTGCTAAGTGCAATCGTGATTCCTATGAAAGTGAGATTAGTTTTTTATTTTTACTAGAGGATGAGCAAAAAGATAGGTGTGGGGGTGTGATTTGGTCATCAATAATGCATATTTTTAGTCACACTCTCATACTTATTTTTTATAAAATATTACAATTTAATTCATTTATTGTTTAGTAATGTATATGCCTCTATAATCCAAGAGAAAGCCCATAATTATTATAAAAATAAATGTTAATTGGGAAGATAAAGGAAACTTCTATTCTATTCCATTTGAATTTGGATTTTAAATTAATTTAATTTAAAATATAGAGGAGAAAAGGGTAGAACAAGATCGATCCTCATCCCAATTAAAGATAGAGGAGGATTCATATTCAAATTCTGGTTGCTTGTGCTAAAAGTCGAAGATAAAGGAGAGAAAATTTGAATTTAATCCGAATTTAGAGATAACTTGATCTCTAAGTTATCTAGGAGATCAAAATATTTCAAAATTCAGGGATTAAATGAAGATTCTGATGATAGATCACCAAATGAATGGATCAGGTGAAGTTACACGCCAAAATCCAGAACTAGATCCACAGAAGAGCTACATTTTTCTGAAAAAGCGGCGGAAACACAGCTATCTAGAGGCCGCGTGCATGGTGGTTGGGTGGAGGTGTTCATGTGGGACTCTACTTCTCAAATCTCCTATAAATATCCTTGAAGAGCAACAGGGCAGGGCATCTTAGAAGCTCAAGCTTAAGATTTTCTTTAAATTTATTTTCTTTTCGAAATTTCATTGTAATTTTCAAGTTTTTTTGCTTTGAAGAAGATTTTAAGGAGAAGCCATTGTAATTCTAGGTAACAAATCAATAGTGCTTTTATTCTTTTCATATCTCCTTTGTTATTTACTTATTTTTTGTTCTTTATTTTGCTTCTTTATTTCATGCAATCTTCTTATTCAAAAATCATGCTTCGTTTCTCTTCCATCATGAGTAACTAACTCCACTATTCATGACTTGCTAATATCACCACCATAAACCTATAAGATTGTAGAGAACCCAATTAAATTCCATGCATGTTTAAACCCTAGGTCTATCTTGAAGGCACATGATGAAGATAATTAGGTCAACTACTTGCTAGTATTCTTTAACTATTTTCTTAATCTATGCTTGATAATTGTCTTGATATTTTAATGTTAAATTTTAACTAGTGCTATTTCAATTAGAATCGTGTTATTTGTCTTATGCATTTTACTTGAATCTTAGTGTAATCTATCATGTTTAGGGTTTAGCATCAAGGTAATCTCTAGTTGGTATTGTTTGTTTATGGTGGTAGATTATTAGTAGGTTATGGTCTTTCTCTACATTGATATTAAAACTAAATTTCTTTCAACCAATCTCTTTTTTTTAAGTTCTCGAAGCAAAAGAAAAAGGTGTAAGAAAACAACAATATCAAAACAAGTCCATCGCATCTCTCTCTGAGGTTCGATCTGTATAGCCCTCGCTATACAGTTAATTACGAAGATTCATAGTTAAAACCAATCACATACACTTTTCATATTCTCTATATTCTTTTTGGCAATCATCAATATGTCTCCAAAGAGAGTGTTCAAGTAGTGTGAACTGAATTGATGCTGACCAATCGATCTAATTCTTTGTAGATGTCAAGGAAAATTTGGTGAAAACTACAAAGTACTGTCAAAACTGAGGCTCCATGTCAAAGAAAGAGATGCAACAACCTTTACATCAAAGAAAAGGGATATAGATCTCCTCAAAGATTGTTGTTGTTGTTGTTTTCCATTAATTTGCAAAAGGAAACTTACAAAAAGAGATCGAGGAGCGAAATTACTAGTAATTCTTTTAAAGAAAGAAAAAAAAGAAAATTATAAGTAGATCTCCTCTGAGATTTTTGGGAAAATGTGTCGGTAGGAGCGATCACTTTATCCCTTTGATGATGCAATCAATCTGACAATCACGCTGCCTCCTGATAGGATTTATTTCTTGCTTGGTTCTGAAAATCCAAGATTTCGAAGCAGGAGAGTCGAAGAACCCCTTTTGCTAAGAATTCCTTCTGGAAATTTGTAGCCAGTCTCCCTTGTGTCCCCCCTGTCCGTAATCAGCAAGGGACCTATTTATAGCCAATGTGGGGTGTAACCGTCCCCTTAAATTCAGTGAGGCTGAATCAACCGTCAGCTTTGCGCGAGTCTCGCAAATGACCTTACCGCTAAGCTCTTTGAGAGATCTAGCGAAGCTAGAGGGCTTGTGCGAACGTCCTCCTGCTGTTATGGCTAAATTGTCTCCACTTAATGTAGGACGAAGTGGGCGGGTATAACCGCCCACTTAAAGTGGAGTTAATCCTACTAAATTAATGGGGTTCACCCATTAAACCCTCGTGAGATTTTGAAACAGTCAATTTGATGACTTGGCAAAGCCCATTGCGGAGCTAGATCATGCGAAGCTGGATCCTACGGAACTAGCTTAGGCGAAACTAGATTATGCGAAGCTAGCACATGCGAAGCTAAGACTTAGCTCATAGTTTCAGGCGAAGTTACCTTCAGAGCTTTGTGCGAAGCTGAGACTCAGCTCATAGCGGAGTTATGACTCAGCTAGGGTGTAAGGCTCCTGGCGTGAAGCTCCCAAATCAGCCCTTGGCGAGGCTAAATGGAAAGCTTCAGGAGAAGCTAATAGTTAGCCTCAAAGCGAGGCTACCAACCAAGCTCAGGCAAAGCTGTTACTTCCATGCGGAGCTATATGAAGCTTATCTTGGGATTATACCAGGCTAAGTATAGCATCTTAGGCCTGCTTAGATTTCTTCAAAGGTAACTTTGACTTACTATCTGCTTTACTAGATTAGTAATGTCCATATTGCTGCCTTGTCTCTGGTCATCAGCATGTCTTTGACTTATCTTTTGTAGATGTTAATAAGTTAGACATTGTTCAGACCGGTTGAAGATGAATGCGAGAGTTCTGTCTTTTTCGAGTGTCAATAAGACCCCCTTCAATGTTTTCATGAATCTAGAATGGTTCAGATTTTGAAATACTTTGAACTGTTTTGATTGATGGTATGTGAATGTGAACGTCGCCTTGGAGGTTGAGCTCAATTTCGCCCTCAACCCTGCTTTCAGGTTGGAATAGGTTCGCCGAAGAATTGATGATCCGCTCCCGTGTAGCTTCGCGCTTCTGGGTAGCTTCGCCTTTGGACTTCCTGAAGTAGCTTTGTTTCAAACCAAATTGGAATACAAGCATTAACCTCGCGCCCGCTGTGATGGAGCGATGTTCCGCTCCCGAGGCTAACCGCTTTTGCGAGTTACAAGAGGAATGGCTCCCTCTTTTAAGCTTTAAATAACTTTCCTTGCATTTATGAAGGAGATTACTCCCTTTCTCCGAAGTTCAAAATAACTTCGTGCGCATTCCCAAGGGAGATTATTCCCTTTCTCAAGGTCAAGCATTTGAGTGCTTTAACTTTGCCCGCGCTCCCAAGCTTGAAGTGGTAGCGGCGTAGTCATGCTATGAGGCCTATAAATAGGACTCTTATAGTCCTTCTCAGAGAAACATACTCCTTTCTTTCCAGGAGGCTTGTTTATGACCCCTCCCTATTGCTCAAGCAAGGAGACCGAGGCCCCTGAAGTAGTGGAGACTCTCACTCTGGTTATTACCCATCAAGAACTGGTGAACCTCGGCCATCCAGTAACTTTATGGAGTTTATCTCCCTTAATTTTCTTAACTTTATCAGCTCTCTTAGGAATTGAATTACCTTGAGGGTTGACTTTCAGAGAAGGGTTTCAGCCCTATTTTCAAGCTTCTCGGGGAAGCTAGCATTCTTGCCTGATCAGGCAAAGGATCTTTTCACGCGAAGTTCCATATAGGCGTGTTTTGATACTTGGCCTTTTCAAGGTTGAGCCAGTCTTGCCATATAGGTGGGGTCAAGACAGCGCCCTTCTGGGCCACTCTGGCCTACCGTATAGGCAAGGCTAGGACTTGGTCCTTTTTGAGGCTTCTCCAGCCTATCTGTCTTAGGCGGGGTTAAGACTTGGCTTATACTAAGCTAGTCTAACATTACTGCGCAAGCAAGGCCATCCCCTGGTTAGCTGAAATTCACCTTCAAGGCACAACTGGATAGCTTCGCCCAAGAATAAAGCTTTGACTTAGCATTTCGTCCTTCTTTTTTTTGTTTGACGCTAACTTGTTCCCTGTTTGCATTGCAGTGTATCGTGCTCCCAATTCTGTCATCCTGATGAAGGAGAATAAAAACGTGCCCCTTGATTTTCAAGTTGAAGCTTTGATTATAAGCAGGAGGAACATGCTGGAGCAGCTGATGCGCGTTCCAAGAAGGGGTTGTCAGTCGCTTATCTGAGATAATCCACTTCGAGAAGGGGCTGGTAGTTGCTTATATGAGATGATCCACTTCGAAAAGGCGGACATCACCAATAAGGTCTCAGATCCATCCTTTACCAATTTTGTTTAAAGAAGATCTAGCTTTTTTATGGCAACCAATCCCTTACTAATTTTCATCAAAGAAGATTCAGCTTCTTGATGGCAAAATCTACATTAAACGAAGAATTACGGCCTTGTGCGGGAGGAAGACCTTTCTTGCCCAGGTGGGATGGTTTATCACCCTAAAAGTTGATAGGACAACTTGTTTGCCCTTGGAGCAATAATTCTTTTGTATGAAAGACAATCATAATGTACCAATGTATCTTCCTTTTGAATCATAAAAAATAATTTTATTTGACTCCTCTGTTGTATTTCTAACTTGCTTTGTCTTCTAAGTCTGCAATTCTTACTTTCAAGTTGTACTACAACCCTCAAAAAAGAAAGAAAATAATGGTATAACTAATCTAGTCAGAGGTGATGGACTGATAGGATTAGTTACTAAATATATTCAAGAAATGGCTCGACTCAAATCATGTTGAGATGAGAAATGGAAAGAGTGAGCTTGACGATCTTTACTGTTCAGAGGTAAATATTAACATAACAGATTAAAGCTTATCAGATTTATAAATAAGTTATGACGAATTAGACGCCACAACCTGTGATAATTCCTGCTTGAACTATGACAAATGAAGCCTAGGATTTGCCAATTAAGAGTAACAAGCTAGACATGAGAAATTTTGCCATTCAGAGGTGATGATGATGACAAAATGGAGGTAAATCCGATTTTAGGGCCCATCTATTCAGAGGTGATAAACTGGACGTGATAGACTAAGACACACTAAACTTCGAATCCGCTGCCAGAGGTGGTCATATTAACTTGGCAGCTAGTCCACAATGAAGTGCAAAGATAGATTGGATGTAGGGTCCTGTTGGTTCAGAGGTGGTTGACTGGACATGACCAATTGAGGGACCTCAGATTCGCAATCTGCCATTCAGAAGTTTAATGTTAACATGACAGCAAGAGCTCCTGACCTTGATAGAGGGAAGGAGGACAAAGTTATAGACTTATCTGTTCAGAGGTGGTGAACTGGACATGACAGTTGAAGTATCATAAAAAGAGATATCTAGGTACCCGTCTGTTCAGAGGTAATATGGACATAACCGATTGGGAATTACTAGACTCAAAAACCCTATAGTTCAGAGGTGGCAAACTGGACATAACGGCAAAGGAATAGTTTCTACTGGACTAAAAGGTGAGACTTAGTTATCTGTCGGTTCAGAGGAATTAATGGACATAACTGATTGAGAAACTACCAAGCTCAGGATTTTTACCGTTCAGAGGTGACAAGCTGGACATGACGGTAAAAAAAGAATTCCACTAAAGGAGATAGAGTTTGATCATAATCCCGTGGAAAGTTAATATCTCCTTTGGATATTTTTAGAAGAAATTGTCAGAGGTATATTGTTAACGTGACAACCAAGAAAGTCCATTGGGGATTGAGTGGGAAATAATAGGCTTTGAGGGGAGTCTACCAGAAACTCGCTGGGTAGTTAAAAAATATGAATCTCATGAAAGATTATATGTCAAAGAACTCCGTGGGGATTTAGAACGAGATTTGTAAAACAGTCTGGCAAAGATGTAATGTTAACATGACCAGGATTTTGTTACTATTAGAGGTGTTTGAACATAACAGCGATTTTGAGTGAACCTATCATTCTATTGAAGAGAATGATAAGTAAAGTTTAATTTGCTGGGGATGTTGATTTTATCCGTCGGGGAGGATGTTAGAGTTTTACTATCAGAGGTTAATGTTAACATGATAGGTTTGACTCGTTGTTTCGCAAGGAAGATGAATATCTTCTTATATGGTCCTACCATTCCATGGACGGGAATTGGTAAGTGATTTTGGAGAGGAATCAAATGGGAACAGGTTCCTTATAATTTTTAGCAAATCCTTAGCTGTTAACGGATTTAATAAACCTTTACCAACTACCGTTTGAGTTGAGCTAGCCATGATATTCCCCTCAGCATGATGAGTTATCAAGGACTTATGTTGGGCTTAAAGGCCAACATTTTCCTCTATCCTTAGCCGTTGAGGCGTTAGATTATTTTGTTACTTTGAGTAACGTGATGCTTCCTCTGGGTTTTCACTCTATAGGTGAGCTGGGGACTAAAGGAATGGGCATGAATTCCACGAGATCTTAATTTGAAAATTATCGTTTGTGGTGGACTCTGTCAATCCTTATCTTGTTTCCATATTGGAAAGATTCTGCAGAAGGATGTATCACAAACCTTCTTTAATGAGTTCGACTTGACAAGTCATCAGATAAACCCATTTTTGTTTGTCATTCGATCGGTCACCATGTTCTCGATATGAATGTAAAAACAGTGGAAAGGTTCTGCAAGGATGCATCGCGAACCTTCTTTTGTCGTTGAGTCGAGCCTCGATCGATCGAACAAGGGTAGGGAGGTATGCCAGCGTTATTCATAGAAATAGGCTAAATAAACCATCTGCCTGCAACTGTTGTTTAGATATGATTGACTCCAAAATATGACCTATTCTTCTAAGTTGGAGATAGGTACATGCTTATCAGGTGAAGACTAGTCGACCATGAATTGGAGGAGAGTGATAAGGCTAAAACCAAAGTTCATAACCTTAATTCTTCTTTAATGCAGCCGGTTGTTTGATCAGCTCGACACTAGTTTATGTCAGTGTGATCTCGTTAGAGAAAGAGAGGAGCGCTCTTTCTAAATATCTTGGGTCTGAAGGCCTTGATCTGAGGTGTAATGTTTGTTAACTTGATCATGAAAAGGATCCTATCAAGGATAATACTTTTTAAGAACCTGCCATTGATCGGCATCATGAGTATGTCACCATCTGAAGTCATAAGGCGATATGCTCCATTTGAATAGACTGTTTCTATCATAAATGGTTATTCTCATTTGGGCTGAAATTTGCCTTTGGTTTTGTGTGTCATGATCATCGGTCGTCTGACAGCTAAAACTAAATCTCCTTTCTGGAAAATCCTTTGCTTACCTTCTTATTAAATGCCTTCGAAATTCGCGCTTGATACAACTCAATATGCTATTGAGCTTGTAGTCGTTTCTCATCTAGGCCTTCGAGCTCTTGAAGATGTAACCGATCATTATCTTCTTTTGTCATTTTGGTCATTAAAGCGACTCGTAATGACGGCATCAGGATTTCTAATGGTATGACTGCTTCGCACCCATATATCAGGGAAAAAGGCGTATTGCCTGTTGGGGTCCGAACTGTGATTTGGTAGGTCCCAAAGACATTCACCAAGCTTCTTATTCCAGTCTCGTTTATTTGACGAGATGAATTTTTTAAATAGCTTGATAATTATCTAGTTGAATGCTTCCGCCAAGCCATTAGCAGCAGGGTTATAAGCAGTTGATGTCACATTCTGAATCCGGTACTTATCACAAAACTGATAGAATACCTGGCTCACGAATTGGGGACCATTATCATGAATGATCCGCCTAGGGACACCAAATCGATGGATGACATGGTGTTTGATAAAATTAACCACGTTGGAAGTTTTAACTTCCACAAGTGGTATAGCCTCTGCCACTTTGAAAAGTAATCAGCTATTGCTAAGATAAACCGGTGACCTTTTGTTGAAGAGGGGCCGATCGGCCCGATGACATCGATTCCCACGCTTCAAATGGCCACGAAGCAACAGTGGGAGCAATTCTGGAGGCTGATGTATGCATGAATTTAGTAGGCTTTACACCTTCGTGCATATTTGATGGCATCAGCTATCATGGTCGGCCATAATATCCAAGCCCGTGCAAGCGATCATTGAGCTTTGAACCTGGCTGATGAGCTCCACATATGCCATCGTGCGCTTCTTTAAGCACTTCTTGTGCTTCTGAATTAGAAAGGCAACGGAGGAGGATACCGTCATATGAGCGCGGTAGAGTGTTTTTACTATTAGATTATAGTAGAAACGAAAAGACCTTCATCTGATCGACGCCGCTTCTTTAGGGTCATCCAGCATATATCATGCAAAGCATAGTCGATGAGGGAAAATCGCTAATCTCTCGGTTCAAAATCCGTCGATATGCTATGGACCTCCTTGGTTTTCAACACATGTCTAAGACAAACAAGGTATCGAGTAGCCACTGTAAGGTGATATGTTGTGTCGATCGGTAAAGCTAATTTTGTCGCTAGTGCAGCCAGAGTATCAGCCCTAGTATTTAGGGATCGAGACATATGACCGATGTAAAAGCCATCAAATGAGTTAGCCATTTTGATGACTGCATGATAATAGGTACCAAATCTTCGTGACGGACCTCGTATTCTCCTTTAACCTGATTAATAAACAGTTTTGAATCACCATAAGTTTCGAGGTAGTGTACCCCCATTTCATGGGCGAGCTGAAAGCCAATGAGTAGTGTTGGAACTTGTTTTGATGAAGACTTTTGTGAAGCATTTCATTTGGAGCTCTAACACACGACGAATCAAGAGTTCTTCATGATCAAGATGTCCCAAAGAGAGTTGATATGATGTGGTTTGTAATTGTAAAATAGCATGTCAAAAGCCTTGATGCACACACACATATCTTAGATACTTAGTCGACGTATACCCTATTATAGTCGACTAATCCATTGTGTAGTCGACTTGACCAATATCCCTAGTCGACTAGTGTTGTGTCTCAAAAGAACCCAACTCTCTGTTTGTCCTGTTAGTCGACTTGACAGAAGACCTAGTCGACTAATAGACCTTGTAGTCGACTAACCCTATTCCCCTAGTCGACTAATCCCTGGTCCAGTCGACTTAGATGTTAGTTGCTGTCACGCCCCGCTTCCCAAAAATACGAGGAAACGGAGTCGCGACGAGAGTCGGCGACGTATATACGCGAGGAAAATACCCCACGTATACACGCTAAGCCTAAATGTAACCTGAACAAGCTATGAATCAGAAGCATAATATTAAATGATCACTGCAATAATACATATAATGACAATCACAATGATAGCAGCATAAATGATGGCAAGAAAAATGACAGCTAAAGCGATAAAGGTAAAATCAAGAAATGACAGGAATATAAAAGAGGTGAGGATACCAGAATAGAAGAAAGAGCGTCCAGTCCCTCGCAAGATGAACAGTCTCGTCGAACACCTGCACATTAGAACAATCGTCCAATATCTGGACGTGCAAATCGAGGGTCGTCAGAATGCGACCGTGGTGAGTGTGTGTGTAAAGGGAACAATAAGAATAACTACAGATATAAGAAACTGAATAACAAGATAATAACTGAACTGTAGTATAACCGATAACAACATGAATAAGACATAAGACAACTATCACAACTGTGAGTAAGCAACTGATGTCTAAATGTAAATCCTAACAATGTCACTAATCTGATACATAATATGGTCATGGTTACAATCATGTGTCTATCATAATGATATATATATACAATCAGGTGATTACGGTCAGTCACAATGCATTAACAGTTTATTATTATTAATTATGTCAGCGAACACCAATTGTCACATGTAATAGACGCATCCCATACTACGCCTACCACACATGCCAATCGAGGTCCTCAGTTATTGAAATTAATAGAAGAGACATTGTCCATGCTTTAGGTGGGTCCCGTACATACCCGGGACCACGGCCTCAGTTTCCTGGCGCTGAACCAGGCCATACCGCTAGGTACTCAGTAACAGTAATAGTAATCTCACTGTGAAAACAGTGGAACAGTAACAGTACAGATGGGATGTCAGTCATCCCCCAGGAACCCTGCAGTGGAACCCTCAGTCGGCTGCGCAACCTGTATCCTAGGTCCACCCAAAATACAAACGCTGTCTCTCCTCCATCAATTTCCCCAATCCCGGTGTAAGTTGTTCATTAACATTATTTATTATTTCAGTTAAGTCAGTCAATATCAATGTCACCTAGAATACTGAGACATGCAGTGACCGTAACAGTAACAGTACAGTAACAGTAATTGTATACACGATGAACAGTAATAGAAACAGTGAACAGTAACAGTAATCGTGTATACAATGAATAGAGCTGTACCGAGTGTTACGGTTTAATGATACTTTTCCAGTAACTTTCAGTAACATGAACAGTATATTTATCAGGTAGGTATTACGTATAATCTGTCACGTTACTTAAATGAATTATTCAGAATTGGCAATATAATCTTTTGGGTTTATTCTTTATGCATATAATATGTGATTATGAATAATAATTTACATGCATGAATAGTAATTAAACATGAAGACATTTTAAACATAATAACATTTATAGGAAACAGTTAAAAGCGCTCACATAAAATAATATCAAAATACTCAATAAGAAAACAAGGAACACTCACATAAAATAATATCGAAATACTCAAAAAGAAAATAAGAAACACTCACATGAAATGATGCGATTTCGGAACTGAATCGTTGTCTGGTCTTCACTGTACGAACCAGTACTGATCTACGGCTCATCCCATAGATCGGTTTTTCAAATCGCCAGTCTACTGGGTCCACAACGAGTACAAATTCAAATCTCCTATAATAGGTCCGGTCTCACCAAACGGGTCTGGACCGCTGCAACATGTAACCCAACTAATGAACACACACAAACATACATCGTACACATACCCACACATGCACGCTATACGTGCATACCACACGTGTACACCCACATATGTACATATATACGAGTATACACATCTATACGCAGTCCCACGCATGCATGTACACGGAAAGACACACGTGTACATACTTCGCCAACAGCAAACATAATTAATACATGCATTATATTCCCAAAATGAAGTTATAAATAAAGGCTACAAGGGTTCTATTGTTAATGCATACTTGCTATATTACATGAACTAGTCTGTGATGTACTTCATGTTGGCACAAAATAAACTATGTAGAAAACCAAGACATTATTTTAGTTCCTAATTTGAAGCCAGTTGGTAAAAATTAAGTACAATTGCTTGTTACACCAAAATGCATGATATCCAGTACTGATGGTAGCTAGCCAATATCTAATTACTAAAATCACTCTGTATCAGCAAATGGAAAGTTACAGCATGCATAATGGGGAGCCCTTGAACTGTTGCTAAAATGAGATATAGGAATCAAAAAAAAAACCAATGCAGATTTCTTATTATGAATGAGAAAGGAATAACAGTTTACAAATGGAAAACTACAGTGTCCAAGCTAGATTCCTATCTACTTCTTTGTCCAAAAAGTTAAAAGAAATTTTATCAACCAATACTAAAATTCCTTGAAATTCTTGAAATGTGATGCTCCACTATACATCATAAACATTTATAGTAGCAATTTGAAAGCATATGAATATAAGGATAACTTTAGAAGCAATCGTAGCATTGGTGCTCTTTGCATTAAGATATCATTTACCTGCTTCTTCGTCAAAGGGAGGGTTGCCACCTTCACAATGACAGCGAGCAAGATGATTGCAAAACCATAAGCATAGGGTGCTGTACAGCAGGTGGAGACATGGAAGTTGCATAAAGATGTGCAGGGCAAGCGTACTTCAAGAATTGAACTATTTCCATTGATGCTGCAATGTAGCCTCCACAGGATCCAAATGATTTTGTAAATGTTCCCATCATCACATCTACGTCAGCAGGGTCTACTCCTAGGAGCTCACAAATACCTCTGCCCGATCTTCCAATTGCACCAATGCTATGGGCCTCTTCTAAGTAAGTGTATGCCTTGAATTTCTTGCAGACGGCTATGATTTCTGGGAGTTTGCAAAGCTCCCCCTCCATGCTGTAGATTCCCTCAATAATAACTATTATTTTCTTCCAAGGTCTATGTGTACGAGGCTGACCCACAGCAATCTGCTCTCTTAGAAACCTCCTCTAAGTGAGATGGAGTGTTGTGTTGGAAAACCCGTACGGTTACACTTGATCCTCGAGCTCCATTGACAATTGAGTTATGGATGCGGAGCTTGCCGGCGGAGTTTGCTGGTGGAGCTTGCGGAGCTTGCGAGGAGTTAGAGCATGGAGGATCTTAGGGATATGGATTTAAGTCTTGGTGCTGCCGTTGAATCTTGGTGGAGGGGAAGAGAGTATGGAAGGAGAAGTTATGCGCAAAGCCTAAGAGAAGGGAAGCCTGTGCTCGGGTGTGTAGGGAGAAGAATAGGGGTTGTTGGGATTAATATTAGAAGATAAGGTTTGTTAGAATTTATAATTTAGTGGTTAAGATTAGGATATAGGATTTTGTTAGTTAGGATCATGATTTATTAGGATTTGATTTGGTTGGTTAGAATTAGATATTTGGATAATGGGTTATGGGTTGGTGGGTTTCGGGTTTGGATCAGCTTAATGGGCAATGGATCTCTATGGGCTTGGTTTGGGCCAAGAAAAGTACAAATAAGTTGAAATGAGAAAGGAAAAGAATTGGGCTTGGGCTAGGATTTTTAGGCTAAGGGAAAATAAGATCAATAATAATAATAATCACAAGAAGAAAATCGATAAATTAAGTTAATTGATAATCTTAATAAAAAAATTAATAAATCAGAATAAATACTGTAGGAAAATAAAAATACAATATTATCAATTAGGGATATTACATTCTACCCACCTTAAAAATTTCGTCCTCGAAATTTCAATAACATAGGGAATGATAAAAGAGTCAAAATACAGGGAGAAACAATTAAGCTTCCATGTCGCCTCGCTAGGGACATTACGATTCCGCTGCGCGCTCTGATCTCTGCTACCAGCTTCAGAATGGAATGATAAATTCCAAGAGATAAGATTAGATAAAAAAAATCGACAAGAAGAATAGGAATAAAAATGATCAAAATGGAACCAAGATTACTTTAGAAGAAGAGATGCAATCAGAGAGATCGAAGGATCAAAGAGATGGATTTTCGAAAGGAGGACAATCAATTCCAAGTGGACTCAATATCATCATGTGAATCCTATATGTATATTGCAGTGTAATTGTAACATGTTCAGGTCACTAGTAAGACCAGTCATTTTTATTTCAAACTTGGCTCTGATACCAAAAAACCCTATCACGCCCCGCTTCCCAAAATACAAGGAAACGGAGTCGCGACGAGAGTCGGCGACGTATATACACGAGGAAAATACCCCACGTATACACGCTAAGCCTAAATGTAACCTGAACAAGCTATGAATCAGAAGCATAATATTAAATGATCACTGCAATAATACATATAATGACAATCACAATGATAGCAGCATAAATGATGGCAAGAAAAATGACAGCTAAAGCGATAAAGGTAAAATCAAGAAATGACAGGAATATAAAAGAGGTGAGGATACCAGAACAGAAGAAGAGCGTCCAGTCCCTCGCAAGATGAATAGTCTCGTCGAACACCTGCACATTAGAACAATCGTCCAATATCTGACGTGCAAATCCAAGGTCGTCAGAACGCGACCGTGGTGAGTGTGTGTGTAAAGGGAACAGCTCGTGCATATAAACAGTGCATAAATAACAATAAGAACAACTATAGATATAAGAAACTGAATAACAAGATAATAACTGAACTGTAGTATAACCGATAACAACATGAATAAAGACATAAGACAACTATCACAACTGTGAGTAAGCAACTGATGTCTAAATGTAAATCCTAACAATGTCACTAATCTGATACATAATCTGGTCATGGTTACAATCATGTGTCTATCATAATGATATATATATACAATCAGGTGATTACGGTCAGTCACAATGCATTAACAGTTTATTATTATTAATTATGTCAGCGAACACCAATTGTCACATGTAATAGACGCATCCCATACTACGCGCTACCACACATGCCAATCGAGGTCCTCAGTTATTGAAATTAATAGAAGAGACATTGTCCATGCTTTAGGCGGGTCCCGTACATACCTGGGACCACGGCCTCAGTTTCTTGGCGCTGAACCAGGCCGTACCGCTAGGTACTCAGTAACAGTAATAGTAATCTCAACTGTGAAAACAGTGAACAGTAACAGTACAGATGGGATGTCAGTCATCCCCCAGGAATCCTGCAGTGGAACCCTCAGTCGGCTGCGCAACCTGTATCCTAGGTCCACCCAAAATACAGACGCTGTCTCCTCCATTAATTTCCCCAATCCCGGTGTAAGTTGTTCATTAACATTATTATTTATTTCAGTTAAGTCAGTCAATATCAATGTCACCTAGAATACTGAGACATGCAGTGACCGTAACAGTAACAGTACAGTAACAGTAATTGTATACACGATGAACAGTAATAGGAACAATGAACAGTAACAGTAATCGTGTATACAATGAATAGAGTTGTACCGAGTGTTACGGTTTAATGATACTTTCCAGTAACTTTCAGTAACATGAACAGTATATTTATCAGGTAGGTATTACGTATAATCTGTCACGTTACTTAAATGAATTATTCAGAATTGGCAATATAATCTTTTGGGGTTTATTCTTTATGCATATAATATGTGATTATGAATAATAATTTACATGCATGAATAGTAATTAAACATGAAGACATTTTAAACATAATAACATTTATAGGAAACAGTTAAAAGCGCTCACATAAAATAATATCAAATACTCAATAAGAAAACAAGGAACACTCACATAAATAATATCGAAATACTCAAAAGAAAATAAGAAACACTCACATGAAATGACGCGATTTCGGAACTGAATCGTTGTCTGGTCTTCACTGTACGAACCAGTACTGATCTACGGCTCATCCCATAGATCGGTTTTCGAATCGCCGGTCTACTGGGTCCACAACAATTCAAATTCAAATCTCCTATAATAGGTCCGGTCTCACCAAACGGTCTGGACCGCTGCAACATGTAACCCAACTAATGAACACACACAAACATACACTGTACACATACCCACACAAGCACGCTACACGTGCATACACACACGTGTACACCCACATATGTACATATATACGAGTATACACATCTATACGCAGTCCCACGCATGCATGTACACGGAAAGACACACGTGTACATACTTCGCCAACAGCAAACATAATTAATACATGCATTTATATTCCCAAAATGCAGTTATAAATAAAGGCTACAAGGGTTCTATTGTTAATGCATACTTGCTATATTACATGAACTAGTCTGTGATGTACTTCATGTTGGCACAAAATAAACTATGTAGAAAACCAAGACATTATTTTAGTTCCTAATTTGAAGCCAGTTGGTAAAAATTAAGCACAATTGCTTGTTACACCAAAATGCATGATATCCAGTACTGATGGTAGCTAGCCAATATCTAATTACTAAAATCACTCTGTATCAGCAAATGGAAAGTTACAGCATGCATAATGGGGAGCCCTTGAATGTTGTCTAAAATGAGATATAGGAATCAAAAAAAACCAATGCAGATTTCTTATATGATGAATGAGAAAGAATAACAGTTTACAAATGGAAAACTACAGTGTCCAAGCTAGATTCCTATCTACTTCTTTGTCAAAAAGTTAAAAGAATTTTATCAACCAATACTAAAATTCCTTGAAATTCTTGAAATGTGATGCTCCACTATACATCATAAACAATTTATAGTAGCAATTTTGAAAGCGTATGAATATAAGGATAACTTTAGAAGCAATCGTTAGCATTGTGCTCTTTGCATTAAGATATCATTTACCTGCTTCTTCGTCAAAGGGAGGGTTGCCACCTTCACAATGACAGTGAGCAAGATGATTGCAAAACCATAAGCATAGGGTGCATGTACAGCAGGTGGAGACATGGAAGTTGCATAAAGATGTGCAGGGCAAGCGTACTTCAAGAATTGAACTATTTCCATTGATGCTGTAATGTAGCCTCCACAGGATCCAAATGATTTTGTAAATGTTCCCATCATCAATCTACGTCAGCAGGGTCTACTCCTAGGAGCTCACAAACACCTCTGCCCGATCTTCCAATTGCACCAATGCTATGGGCCTCTTCTAAGTAAGTGTATGCCTTGTATTTCTTGCAGACGGCTATGATTTCTGGGAGTTTGCAAAGCTCCCCCTCCATGCTGTAGATTCCCTCAATAAACTATTATTTTCTTCCAAGGTCTATGTGTACGAGGCTGACCCACAGCAATCTGCTCTCTTAGAACCTCCTCTAAGTGAGATGGAGTGTTGTGTTGGAAAACCCGTACGGTTACACTTGATCCTCGAGCTCCATTGACAATTGAGTTATGGATGCGGAGCTTGCCGGCGGAGGTTGCTGGTGGAGCTTGCGGAGCTTGCGAGGAGTTAGAGCATGGAGGATCTTAGGGATATGGATTTAAGTCTTGGTGCTGTCGTTGAATCTTGGTGGAGGGGAGAGAGTATGGAAGGAGAAGGTATGCGCAAAGCCTAAGAGAAGGGAAGCCTGTGCTCGGGTGTGTAGGGAGAAGAATAGGGGTTGTTGGGATTAAGATTAGAAGATAAGGTTTGTTAGAATTTATAATTTAGTGGTTAAGATTAGGATATAGGATTTTGTTAGTTAGGATCATGATTTATTAGGATTTGATTTGGTTGGTTAGAATTAGATATTTGGATAATGGGTTATGGGTTGGTGGGTTTCGGGTTTGGATCAGCTTAATGGGCAATGGATCTCTATGGGCTTGGTTTGGGCCAAGAAAAGTACAAATAAAGTTGAAATGAGAAAGGAAAAGAATTGGGCTTGGCTAGGATTTTTAGGCTAAGGGAAATAAGATCAATAATAATAATAATCACAAGAAGAAAATCGATAAATTAAGTTAGTTGATAATCTTAATAAAAAAATTAATAAAGCAGAATAAATAATGTAGGAAAATAAAAATACAATATTATCAATTAGGGATATTACAGTTGCAGTCGACTTGATTCAGTTAACCAGAAACCTGTCACTTGAATTTTTGTTGACCTATCGACTTATACTCAAACATAGTCGACTACTCTTTGAAAAATTGCCTTGTATAGTCGACTAACTCAAAAGACAAGTCGACTATAGGTAGTTTCTGACTGTTGGACAGTTTCTATTATCTGGTCTTTTGTGCAATGTTTTTCAACGTTTCAAACATTTGAATTGCACCTGTAACTACCCTAACTTACCCTGGAGTGCAGCTATAAGTAGGGTGGTTAATCCTAAGGCCAAATATCAATCCTAATCTTCAGTTTTCTAAGATCAAAAATTCTGTCGATCCTAAAAACTGTCCCACTTCAGTTCTTCACCAAATTCAAATTCCTTTGTGAAGTTCTCTGAAGTTTTCTCCTATACTAGACCTTGTCCATGTTCACATACAGTACCAAGCTTATAGGAAAGTGTTGTAATACTCAAAGCAATCATTGTACACGGGTGTCTTCTTGGTGTAGAAGCAGTTGTACAAGGTGAAGTTTGTTCTTTTGGTGGAAGAGAAGGTGTTCTCTTAGTGGAAGAGAAGGTGTACACATTTGGCAAAGGGGATTTGTCAAGTGGTGTGCATGGTTGTGATTTTGGTGTACAAAATCAAGGATAAAGGAAAATCTCAAGCGGTGGCTTGGGGACTGGATGTACGTCACGAGGACCGAACCAGGATAAATCTCTCGTGTTTGCGTTTGTCTAAACTTTTCTGAGATTTGATTTCCTTTATTGCAAGTTTATTTATTTGTTTAACTTAATCCTTCTTTGTTTAGTATTTGTGTTGACTTTGTTTAGATCCATAGTGCCAACAGAGAAAGTTTCGCATTTGGCATCATATCTCGAGGTCCTACAAGTAGAGCATTATATTCTGCCACATTGTTGGAACATGGTTCCGTCAATGAAAATACCCTAGGAAGGACATGATTTTGTGGTGAGATAAATACAACCCCCATACCAGCAATGATCTTGTCTTTAGGGCCTATTCTGATGCTCCATCAAAGAACATCTGTCATACTTCATCCTCTGAAGTTATATTGGTTCAAAAACCTCATTTGGAATGTCTTCGTAAAGTTTTGAGTTTTCCGCACCGGATGAGCAGCTAGGAAGTCTGCAAGTACCTGGC